>CAUZXS010003272.1:5000-53789 GCA_963585895.1 Sepioteuthis lessoniana | reverse complement strand
AGGTTATACACATTGACCCTGTGACAATTTTAGAAGAATTAACTAATTAAGAGATATCCTCTTCAAAGGATAGTTTTGTTTTGTTTTTTTTTGTTTAATAACATATCAACCTTAGTGAATTATTTATGGCCAAAATCAATAGTTAAGTAAAGTTGGCCACCGTAGTCAAGGGTGACCTGAAGGCTCCCTTTTCAATAGCTACTACACTGAGGTGTAGGGGAAGGTGCAACTCCTATACTGGTATTGCTCCACCTTACCCTTGATACATGCCTTATAATGCTGAGAATTAAGCAAAGTGGCATCAAGTACTATTTTTTGAGTCTTTAGTATGACTTGACCAGTGATTGAACCCTGTTCTCCCAGGCCATTGGCAAACACTCTACCCACTAGGCCAATGGGCACAGTCCAAAATCAATAGTGGTACAATTTATCCCATAGCTAAAGAGAAACAAGGGGATTCATAACTTTCTTGAGGGTATTAGTCAAAAAGTGAATGCTATAGCACAACTGAAGTTTGAACTCACTATGATGTCATAGCACAGCATATTAACCACTATACCACAGGGACTCCCTCCTTTAAGGGTGGACTGAGGAATGAGAGATTGCAAAGTAGTCCAAGAGAAGAGAGCTCTGTTGGTTTGAATTCAGAGTTTTCCTTCTCTTGGAGCAGTTGCCATGCCAAGGTTAAAGAGCCCAGTCTTCCCTACTATTTGTCTATAACACAAGGGAGAATAGTTGGATTCATACCTTTTCCCAGGGTATCAGTGCTGTGTGAAATTCAAACAGCCTTGTCAAGAATTTGAATCGCTGAGTCTATGATGATAACCATTACTCCACGAGTGCTTCCATCATGATACGTTCGATCTAGCACTACAGGACCCAATCACCAAGTGATGATGGGAGCCAGAGGAGGGCAGAGAGGTTAAGAATTAATAACAACCAAAATGAGGATACTAGTCTAAATACATCAGTGTATAATAAAGATAATTACTCATCTCAGAAATTCAGACAAAAATTTGGAAAATGATAATTCTTTTATTTATGGGTCTTTGTAAAATGATGAGGAATTTTGGGAAAAAATTGAGATCACACTTTATTTTGGAGCTGGTAAGGAGAAAGGATTAACAGGAAGGATCGATGAGAAAGATTAAAGACCAAAACAGATAAGCAAAGATTAGTGGACTAAAAAAAAAAAAAAAAAACTTTTTTGGTCTTTAATAAGCTGTTAATTAAAAAAAAAAAATCTTGCACTGAACATCATCGAGCCTTTTATTTTTTAAATGAGTGTACAGTCTATGTATAAATCTAACATAATGTGTGGTTATTTGTTATAAAATAGTGATTAAAAAAAAATTATAGAAAGATTCATTCAACTATAAAAAAAAACACCAAAAACAAGTCATTCTAAATCTAAAGGACATGAATGAGGGTACGAGGAATTGTTCTTTCTTGTAATGCTGTACCTGGCTTAGGTGGCGGTTCTGGAGCTGAGCGTGGTTCAGCTTCCGTTGCCAAAACATTTCCATCTGGAGAAATAATAGTCACATATTTTCACTTTAGACAACACAATGTAACACAAACATGTTTGCCAATTAGTTGCTGCTTCTTCATTAAACACATTAAACACAGATGGAAAGAAAGCAAGCAAAAAATGTGCAAAGAATTACAGGCAAATGATGGAACATAATGCATTTTCATACAAGACAAGATCACCATTATAAATGCAATGAACTTCATTTTAGTTATATTATACTAGCGGATATACCTGTCTATAATCAGTAAGCGGTCAAGACTTACATTGCTAAGAGGTCATTTCTTACATTGCTAAGAGGTCAACACTTACATTGCTTAGAGGTCAACACTTACATCGCTTAGAGGTTAGCTAGTTATTTCGAAAGAATAATTGAGATTTATTGATTTAGATATTTTTGTTTATTGTCTAGATAATTAATCTTAACTAAGCTATAATGCTATGTTATAATTTCATATTTCTAAGTGGGTGACACTAAAGAGGTTTATTGATTTAGATGTTTTTGTTTTTTGCTCAGGTTTTCAATCCTCAGTAATAATGCTTATGTTATAATTTTATATTTTCGAGTGAGAAATGCTGAAGAGATTTATTCATATGATATTTTTGTTTTTTGTTTGGATTTTTAGTCCTGAATCTATGTAATTATTTTACATCTCTAGCTTGAAGAACTATCTATACTCCTAATAAATAATGTTTAATTAAATATGAATAATTATTTTAGTACAATAAATCATTTTAAAAATTTTCTTATGTTGAAATTTGTAAAGTTAAATTCTGTATAATAAGTTCCTTCATCCTGAAATATGGCATCATGATTACCGTTTATTATAAGAAACAATCTCTATGATAAAAACGTTTTCCAAATTTATTCATTTTTCATTTTTTTAAGTTTGGAATTTTAATTTTTCTGTGATTAATTACAAATAGCAGAAACATAGTTCCTTGCTGATAATTGTTCATTGTTAAGAGACCCCCTCCCCTTTTGATGAGAGCTTTTCTTCCTTTTTCATCATAAACAACTGTGGGTCCAAAATATATACATAAAAAATTTATCCACTTTTCCACTAATTTTTATCATACAAAATTTAGTAGATGATCTCAAAGTTAGATTAAACTATTTAACCATCTATAGAAGACAGATAAATAATTATATATATATATATATATATATATATATATAGTGTGTGTGTGTATAACCTGGTAATAATACCACATCATTGTGAGATTTGTAGTAGAGCAATACATTTAAAATTCTCTAACTTAGAGAATAAAACCATTTCCAGGATAATTTGCAACTGAATGAAGATTTTGTGGGGGTCTGTGTTTGCACTGAATGTTATTTTTTAATCATCCAGAGTTTTGATATAATGAAAGCAATTAAGAAATAATAATTAGGATCCTTCACACCTTCCAAAATAGAAACAGCAATATTATCATAGTCTGTGCCCTTACAACAGAAACCCAACAGATTTGTGGGCAAGGGTCTAGTGTTTGTGTGTATATATATATATATATATATATATATATATATATATATATATATATAGGACCTTGTAAAAGTCTTCAGTCACTAACCTATTGTAAATCTCTTCTAATTGCTAACTTATAAATGGATATTTCACGTTGCGTTTTCCATAGATGAAACATTGACAGTTAGAGTCATTTCCATACCAAATCATTATATTTTGTTGGAGGGGTTCTAAATGAGAGGAAAAAATGTGAGACCACCCCCAAAAATTGCTGTGCAAAAGTTTTTGACCATCTCATATAAACCAATCAAGATACAGTGTTTTAAACCATAAAAATGTTCCACCCCTAATATGCAAATATTTTCCCACTACAGCATCGATTTTTTTCTTAAATTTAGTGAAAATCCTTACATCTAAAATCATGGTGAAAATTTTCAAAGAAATGAGGATGAGGATAGAGAAGATAGCCAAGAACCAGCAAGCAATAGCCAAGGAATTTAGAATTTCAAGAAGTGATATTTTTAGAAAATCCTCTCTAAGTTTTCATCATCCTCATCATGTCGTGCTGGTAGCACGGATATCCCTGACTCTCTCTCGCCACTCCTCCCTATCGTCCATCACTCTAGGCAGGTCCTCAGGACAACATCCCGTATCCTCACATAGCTGCTGAATGTATGTTCGTGCTGGTCGTCCTGCTTTTGCACGGCCATGTGTGGGGTCCATAAGAGTACATCTCTTATGAGTTCATCCCTGCTTCTCCAGCAGTGTTACCTAACCGATAAAATGAAACGCAGTTTCTTCCAGGCAGAGGTCACATCGATACTGCTATACGGGTGCACTACATAGACGCTAACAAAACAGCTGGAGAAGAAGCTAGACGACAATTACACAAGAATGCTGTATGCAATCTTGAACAAGTCCTGGTGACAACACCCCACAAGACACCAACTGTACGGCCACCTGCCTCCTATCACAAAAACTATCTCTAAGTTTTAAGGCACTGAATATCTTTCAGATTGATCAAGATAAGGTCACCCTTAAAAGCAGCAGCACAAGCTGGTACAGAAACTGATCAGGATAGTAAAAGCTCAGCCAAAGAAGACTGCAAGACAAGTGATGGATGAGTGTAACTTGTCCAATTTGGTGTCAATAGATACCATTAAGTGCATCCTTCAAGAGCACCAACTGAAAGGGTTCATTGCAGCTAAGAAACCGATATTAACCAAAACCCATTCAAAGGCAAGATTAAGTTACTTAAAGAGGTAAGAACAATGGGATGCAGGTGCTTGGAATAAGATGATATTCAATGATGAAACTAGGATGGAGCTGCATTCTAATACATGAGAAGGCTTCCAAGAAACTGAAATGACCCACGTTGCATGACAAAAACTGTGAGGTTTGGGGGTAAGTCTTTGGGGATTCATTAAAAAGTGATGGCTCAAGGAAGTTGGTTAAAATTGACATTAATTTGAATTGTGCCAAATACATCCAGTTGCTGAAGAACATACCAGACTTGGATGAAAGATTTTTTTTCACAACAATAGAGCTCCATGCCACTGATCATGTGCCACACAACAGAGTTTGGTTAATGAAGGTGTTACTGTATTGGAAGATTGACCTTCTCAGAGCCCTGATTTAAATGTCATTGAACAAATGTGGACAGAACTAAAGAGAAGAGTTTGTCAGAAGAATCCACACAATCTTGAAGAGTCGTGGGAGCTCAGCCATAGAGAATTGCATCCCATACCAGTTAAGATGGTGAAGGAGTTGTATACATTTCTTCCCAAGTGCACTGAAGTGATTATTCAAGTTAAGAGAAGCCACATAAAATTTAACAATTTACAGTAACTTCATAAAATGAACATTAATATAGACATTTTACTGTTTTAAAACACTGTATCTTGATAGGTTTATGTGAGGTGGCCAAAATCTTTTGCACTGCCATTTTTGAAGGTGGTCTTGCATCTTTCCCTCATATTCAGAACCCCTATGACAAAATATAATGATTAGGCATGGAAATGACTCCAGCAGGGCCAATGTTTCATCTGTAAAAAATGCAATGTGAAACATCCACTTATAAGTTGGCAATTAGTAGAAATTTACAATAGTTTGAAAATTGTCAAAGACTTTTACACAGAACTATATATATATATATACACACATATATATATATATATATATACAAACATACGGAATTGGACAAAAAAAACAAAAAAAATGACTGAAAAACTGAGCCATTATTTTTTTGTTGCCACAAATTTTGATGAAACTTTAATTACTTAGACATACATAGGAAGTGATTATTTTCCCTGATTAATGTTTTCAGAATTCTCTTAGTTGTAGCAAAAAGTCATCATTTTCTAAAAAGAAAATTCTTCGAAATACCAAAAAAATAGAAAATTTCATAGAATTTTCTTTTCTTTGATTTGATATACTAATTTGTAATTAGTTCTTTGCTAATGGCTAATAAACAGTAGTCTGAGTTTGAAAAAGGTCAAATTGTGGTATACAATGATTGTGGACTGTCACTTCATGATATGGCAAATAAATTGAATCACCATCATTCATTAATGGATGCTTTTCTCAAAAACAAGAAAACTCGTGATTATCATAAAAAATAAGTTGTAACCACAAGTGAAAAATCATTGCAATTAAAGATACAAAAATTGTTTAAACTGCAAAGCAACATCGCAACAACTCAAAGATAAGTTGAAATCAGGAAAGCTTTTAATATCAGCTGTGTGTTTTTTTTGTCCAATAATATGTGTATGTGTGTGTGTGAAGGTATATCAAAATATTTTCAGGTTAACTCAAATCAAAACAGATTCAAACTTTGTATTAAAAACTTTATATACTGGCTTAATTAATCTTTAATAAAGAACATTTAGATTTTTTTTGTGGATATATTTTCACTATAAACATAAAATTTCATTAAAAAGTCAACACTTCTAGGAGAGTACTGTTATGATATGATTTCAAAGAGTCTTCACCTGTTCACGATCCCTGTTAACACATTCTTAGAATCTTCAACAAATGGTTTCTATAATATTGGTTCTGCTCTTCTAAAAATGGTACTTTCATAGAAGTATTAACATTTTGAAGAATGTGTTTGTTAATAGGGATGGTGAACTGGTGAAGACTGTTTGGAAACATATTATAAAGGTATTGTCAAAGACATGACAACATTTTTTGAATCCATCTGCTTATATATATATATATATATATATATATATATATATATATATATATACACATGAGGGTCGTTGAAAAAGTTCTAAGCCTCACTTAAAAAGAAGAGGCACCACAGAACATTTTTGTTTTGGCAACAAACTATCACATGCAAAACTAAAAAACTAGTTCAAATTTTTGTCTTAATTTCTGTGCAGTAGATACCACTAAGTGCGTCCTTCAAGAACATAAAAAGAAGCAGCTAAGAAACCAGCATAAACCAAAAAACATTTGAAGGCAAGATCAAGCTGGTCGAAGAGGTATGAGCTATGGGAGGCAAGTGCTTGGAATAAGATCATATTAGCAATGAAACTAGGATGGAGCTGCATTCTAATAAACAACCCATTTGTCAGAACGTCTCGAGGAAAGGGAAACAACCCATTTTACCTAACATTCTTAAAAAATTTGGGTGCAGCTTAAAATTTTTTGAAAAACCCTCATATATGTATTTTGCAATAAACAAATCGTTCTGAAAACGTTTTTTCATCTATCAGAAAAATACTCAAAAACTGGTTTGTAATGCAGGAGAAGAACTAAAATGAATAAATGTCTGCTTATCTTTTCATGACAGTCTCATTACGACTGTTTCCATGAATTTCCTTTTGCCAAAAATATATGAAACCAATAGTAATGAGACTGTCAGAAAGAGAGATGAAAAGACATTTTAGTTCTTATTCTGTTCTATTGGCCAGTATTTGAGCAGTTTTCTGATGAATTAAAATTTCTTTTTAGTGATTTGTTTATTTACACACAAACAGTATAAAATAATTATTATTTATTTGTTTAAAAACTTAGACAATTTTTTTCTTAATTCATAATTTTATCCTATTTTAAAAATGGACAAAATGCAGTTTAATTACTGACAAAAAATATTCCAAAAGGCATCTCCTCTGGTGATTGGATTTAAGAAATACATCAACTAATATTAATGAGACTGTTATAAGCAAACATTAATTCATTTTAGGTTATCTATCAGAATTATCCTGATGATCCAGTCAGGCGGAAACATAGGTAGATTATTTCTGGCTCTGTAGGTATTCGAATTTCCTTTTACTTTACAAAATACCTTAAACTGAAACATAAGTGTGCTTAATACGCACTCTTATGTTTTAGCTTAAAGTATTCTGTCTGTGGTTTTTCTTTTGACTAGGCATTGAGGTATTGGTTGATTTTTTTCAGGTAGTACAAATGTTTTTAGTCTTTTTTTTTATTGAATTTTTTCTCCAAATATCAGTTTTTGTATATTTTTTTTTAGTTACAAATATCATCTGTTTTTTTTTTTCAGACCGTCAGTAGTATAGAATAAGTATAAAAATAAAATATATATATATAATAAATAAATATGTATTAGATATATATACTGAGCACTCTCCATATTATATTGCACTTGGTTCGACACAAACCCACAAAGTGATTTAGTGACAACCAACACTGTTATAATATATATATATATATATATGAAATGAACAAAAATGATTAGACAAAGAAGAATATTTCTTTTATGATTTTTGGGAACAAAGTTTTTCTTTTAAAGTTTTTAAAGGAGTTGATATAAGAGAAGTGATGAAAAATGTCCTAATGACATAGCATATTCCTTTGTAGAATGAAAATTATATTTTGCTATCTAAGTCTCTTCTGACCTTTTTTTATATTTGTAGTGAAATTAACCGGCAAATGAATTTTTTATTAAGTTTAGGAGGAGCGCGTTTCAAGTTAGCTGTTAGCTTATTTGATTATTTTGGTGCTTGCGACCCCAAAGCCGGCTAAGTTATATATATATATATATATATATATATATATATATATATAACAGTGTTTTTAAATTAGAGAGTTCTGGAACATAACTGTATCATGTTAAAACACTTGAAAAGATGAAAAACTGTACAAAAAAAGAAACCATTTTGTGCTTTTTGTAAAAACAGAAAGTGAAACCAAGAAACAGTGTGAAATGAAAAATAAAAAACGATCCTCTGCACAAAAAAAGACAATCAAACAGTTAGATTAACAGAAAATGACAATGTGAAGTGATGAATGTCTACCTGTGGGTGATTCCTGTTGACCTTCTTCTGGCTTCTCTGTGTCTGTCATCCATTGAAGAACTTTGAAAGACAAAGACTGTTTAGAAGGATTACTTCCACTTAGCTTCATTTCAGCAGCTTCCTCTGCTCGTCGAGCATCTTCAGCTCGTTTGGCAGCCTCATTTTCACTAATCAGCTTGAACACCTCCGAGTCACGATAGTCCTTTTTTGGTTTCTCAGGCAGCCTGTCAAGCACAAAAGGTAAATAATAAACAATGTAAAACTGCTTCGCTTTTTAAGAATTGCTAGATACGAAAAAGGAAAATGCACAGAAAACTTCTTAAGTTATTGTTGTGGTCTTCAGATAAGACTGGTGGAAGAACAACTCAAACAACGGGTGATAGGTGAAAGTTATTGTATTAATAGATAAAAGGAAGTCATACAAAAGAAGTACTAGCCATTCTTGGCTTGCAGTCTGTCTGCCAAATGTCTCGTAAAAAATGAGAAGTTGTCTTCTCCGAGCAAGCTAAGCTCGGTGAATATGTTTAGGTTGGATGAGTCCATCTTTGGGGTATGGTAGGATATGTCCCCATAACAGTTATTATTGTTGTTTTTGTTATTGTTTTATTTTGTATAGGTAGAAGGTATTCAATTAGAAATAGAAATAATCAAATATATGTATATTTGACTTTTAAAATATAGACTGACGGCAAAAGAAAAGAGGTCATTTTTCATTATAAGTCACTTTTTATATTTTTTTTGCAACTTTGTTATGAGAAACTGATAATAATTGATGAGGGAATTTTTTATTGACAAGACAAGGGGTATGTTCTTTTCTCAAGCCCCCCCCCCGCCATACAATGAAATGCCAAAAATTCAGAGACAGCAATACATTGGATGGTTTTGCATTCCCATATTCATAGAAATTAATTCAGCTTAATGAAACAAGCACAAAGGGAATACATGAACAGGTATGACTGGTTGGGGAAAGATGATCCACAGAGAATTATGCAAGAGATTAAGATTCAACCATATTAAAAAATGGTATTAGCATAAACCAGAATTTGTTTTAGAAAATTAGACCCATAAAATTCTCAGGGATTATGGGATACAAATGGATCCATCAATCCTGGCCAAAAGGCATTGGACCATCATTACGCTAAGTATGTTGTATAGTGTATGGGTTTCTTGGTTTAATGGCATACCAACCTTTGAGAGTTATTTAATGCCAAATCCAAGCTTGTAGAACAGTAATGGTAAAACCCATAGCTAGTTGGGATAAGGGTGCTCATGCCTTTTCCATGGTTATTTGTCTGAATGTGAATGTAATATCATAACTTGAGTTTATACAATGTTGCAGTCCGGCATGTTAGCCATAATATAACAGAGGACTCCCCCAGACATTTTATGCAGATTTATAAGCTATAAGGAGGTGCCCGTGGTGTAATGGTTATCGTCATAGGAAATGGACATGGCAACACGAGTTCAAATCCTAGAAAAGACCGATTGCATTTCACATAGCACTAATACCCTTGGGAAAGGTATGAATCCAATTATTCTCCCTCCAGCTATGGGTAAATAGCAGGGCAGACTAGTTTCTTCAGCCTTGGTAAGGCAACTAGTCCAGGAGAAGGAAAACTCTGAATTCAAACCTATTAAAAATTGACCTTGTGTCATATCCTATCTGAGTGGAGGGTTTGGTAAATATGTATAAGCTATAAGTATTTTTTTTGTTAAGTTTTAAATTTATCTTCTTGACATTTTTTTGCATTTTGGTCCCATACACTAAGAAGGAATTCCCATAGCATAGTGGCTAACGTGCTTGACTGTGACATCGTAGTAAGCGAGTTCAAACTCCAGTCATACTATTATGTTCACTTTCAGACTAATACTCTTGAGAAAGGCATGAACCACTTTATCCCTCCAGCTATAGGCTAAATAGTACCACTACTGTTCAACAAAAAACTCCAGTCATACTATTATGTTCACTTTCAGACTAATACTCTTGAGAAAGGCATGAACCACTTTATCCCTCCAGCTATAGGCTAAATAGTACCACTACTGTTCAACAAAAATGGCTTTGGCATTGAATAACCTATGAAGGTTGATAGGCCATTTTACCAAGAAAGTCATACTCTATGTAAATAATATGCATAGCATAATAGTTATTGTAATAAGAAATAGAAATGTCAACTCAAGTTTAAATACTGGACAAGGCTTTTTGAATTTAACTTTACAATAACCTCCTTGGGAAAGGCATGAATCTATCGGTTCATTCTTCAGCTTTGGGTAAATAGTGTGTCCTTTACCTTTGGTTAGGCAACTAGTCTAGAAGGAAAACATAGAACTCAAATTAATTACACTCCGCTTAAAAATTGAACTTGTGTCACATCCTGCCCATGGCTGAAGGGTTGGCGGAAAATACATACACAGATCTTGTTGCAGACTATGTACATCTCTTTCTGCTTGCCATATTTTCTGGTAGTAGTGGTTGTTCAAGCAAAATAATGCTCGGTGTGGATCAGGTAAAACCGTTTCTTAAAAATGGCCTTGTGTCACATCCTGCCCGTGGCTGAAGGGTTGGGAGAAAATACATACACTGATCTTGTTGCAGACTATGTACATTTCTTTCTGCTTGCCATATTTTCTGGTAGTAGTGGTTTCTCCAGCAAAATAATGCTCGGTGTGGATCAGGTAAAACTGTTTCTAAAAACACTCAGTTGATTTCCAAGTAATTTACAAGCTTTGATGTTTGCCAGATTTAAAACTTATTGAGCATGTATGAAACTTGTTGCAGACTTCAGTAAATTACCTGCAGCCACACCCAACAAACCACTTTGTTATGGACATTCTTGGAATGCATTTTGATAGATATATCTTTACAATCACTCCTATACATCTGGTTCAGTTGGCTGGAGCTGTAGAATACACTGGTTGCATCTCGACAGAGGAGTAAGACCACCCCTAACGAGTATCCTGGATATGACATTAAACAATTTGATGGTGAGGCTCCAGTAATGCTAGAGCTTTGGGGAATGCAGAGTACCCTTTCATTGCTATTGCTGCCAGGTTCACTCTGGCCCAGAGTGGTAGCACCTGATAGGGTCCTATCTGTAGGTCAAATAGAATTATTTGACATTTAAACTGAGTGCAAACAAATTAATTATGCTAAATTGAATTTTTAGAAATAGAACTGTTTGATCATTTAACTGTGAGTTAACAAATGACTGATGTTTAGATGAATTGTTAGTAATACATAGCAATACTTGGAACCATTTAACTTTGTTGACTTATGCTAAATTGAATTGTTTGAAATAGAACTGTTTGATCATTTAACTGTGTGTATCTACAAAATGAGTTTACAAATCATATATTTGATATGTAAAAAATGGTTGATCTGCCATAAAACCAAACCAAACCTAACAAATCCCTGATTGGCTTTATGCAATCATCATACGCAACAGAGATTCAGCTTGAGCTTGAATTAGGAAGAGGTGCTAGATCATCAGTGTAGTCTGCATCAGTAATAATTTCTGTGGAATATACTTGTTGCATTTTTAGTGTGAATCTGTAGCTAATTTCTAGGGATTTCAGTTTACATATGAAATTTTTTGGTTTCAATTATATGACAAAAACATATCAGAATTTTATTTCCAGTAATTGATATAAAAATAAGGAACCCCCAAAACAATTTAAAAACATTAAACATATAAAAATAATATTTAACAATATTTTGGGGTATTTTTCTGGCAAACCTTTATGCCTAATATAGGCTGCCAATAAAATGCTACCAAAGAATATTTATCTTGATAGCAATTTCAGTGCTTCTAAAAAAGAGTTCACCTATTTTGTCATTTCAAGACTCTTTTAAAAATGTTTTTTATTGTAGAGAATTTATATCTAAAAGTGTCAGTTTGTATAGATTAGGGTTAATTATCTTTAAACCATTTTCCTGTTGTATTTTTAAAAATTTTACCTGTGCAACATTTTCTAGGAAAAAAACAAAAAAAACAAAAACTTTATTTTAAAACTTTTATTCTAGGATGAGTCAAAAGTTTTGCACTATTTGCATACATGCTAGTAGTGTCGTTATACATTGCTTCAATCTGTGTGTGATTTGAATACCGCACAGATAATTGGGTGGTGTAGTCTAATTCGGGAATGAGTTCGAACCCCATGAAAGCAACCAAAAACATTTATTGTGCGAATTTTCGCTCAGATTGTAAGAACCTTGACAATTAAGCAAGAAGACCAAGTAGGCTTAAAACCATAGATACCAATGTTGTGATCCAAGCCATCAGAGTACATCTGACAAATAGCACTTGGAGAGTATCAGGCAAGCTCGATATCTCCGTCCAATGTAATTCATCTCCTTTACAACCTCGATAAAGTCATCTGATGTTGCTGAATTGTGCCTTGTGTTAAAAAAATATGGGAAAACTTTTGAATCACCCTTGTATATTAGGGTGAATTTTTATCTAAAATGTTTTTCATGGGTAAGGGTTATTTTTTTTTTTTTTTTTCAAATCTTTTTCCTGACACATTTTTTCAAAGTTCAGAACTTTTAGCAACACATTTTTCAGCAAAAATTGACTGTTTAAAAAAATGCTACTTTAAAACCATAAAATGCTATGATAATCAAAATAAGAGTGATGAACTGACATTAGAACAATGAGAACATTTTCTGAATGAAATCAGCAAATTTTCTGCCATGTGCTTGTTTTTTTTTAAATGGCTTTTTTCAACAATTAGCACATGTAATGCTTGACAGTGTGGTATATAATAAATCCGTCCTATTAGAAGAAATTCTTTTTTCCTGTTTTTGGAAATCTCCAAGTCTGAATTATAGATAATTTCATAAACTAGGTCACTACAAAGTATTCCTTCTCTAAGACTGGTTACCTAACCAAAGCTAAACGGCAGTCTGTCCTACTATTTACCCATAGCTGGAGGAAGAACAAATTGATTCCTTCTTTTCTCAAGAGCATTAGCATGAAGTGAAATGCAAACAGCCTCGTCCAGGATTTGAACTCTTGTTACTGATTCCATTTCATATGACAATAACCGTTACGCTAAGCGCGATTACTATGAACTAACTGTTGTCGCTTACCCGTACACGTTTCCATGGCAACAACCTAAATAAAAACTATGGTAGAAATAGATGAATTTGGCATCAAAATAAGGAAAATTTCTTCAGCAAGTAGAAAATATAAACCAGCAAATATAAAATAGTATAAAATTCAAGTGTATTTGCGCACAGCGCAATCCTAGGAATTCGAAAATAGTTACAAATGACATGGTGTTAAGAATTCAACAATGATCATACATAATACATTTTTAGCAAGTCATTTCCAGTCACACACTGCAGTGAATGTGTTCGTATATTGATAAAAGTTTTGTAAGTGAACTATTTTATAGAAGTACCTAAATTTCTTTTATGCAGTTAATCTTAATTCTTATGAGATCAAATAAACACGTAGCGTAAATATTACACACAAAACTTAAAAAAAAAAACATTTGAAAACAAACAATTTCACAAAATCAAACAATTTGAAAAGAAAAAAAAAAGTGCTTAAAAAAAAAAATTCTACCTATTCATGCAAGTGATACATCAAAATAAATGAAAAGATTATCATGACATTTTCTGAATTCCCACGGCTGAATAGCAAAGAATGGGGTTTGAATGTTAACCATATACACGAGGGCCATTCAATAAATAAGGAGAACTTTGCTTAAGGAGTTGGTACCTAGGAAGCACCTTTTTCAAAGAAAATAATTGTGATGGGTCCTTTAATGTCTCGGAAGACTGCACCTGAAATCGTTTTTATTTTTATTTTTTTATTTTTTTTTTAAAATCGGAGAGTCAGTATGTTTCCATTCCATAAGCTGACTTTTGACTCAGGCTCATAGAAGCAAACCAGTGTTTAGTTTAGTTTGTTTTCTTTGTTTAATGGCATATCAACCTTTGTGGGTTATTCAATGCCAAAGCCATTATTGTGGAAGACAGCAGTTGTACTATTTAACCCATATCTGGAGTCATGCTTCTCCATACGCATCACACATTCGTCTATAAATTTCACATAGTTTCCACTTTTGTCACCAAAAATTTCATGACATACCTCTGTTCAAGCCTGGAGCACTTTCTTTGATTTGCTACCATTTTGAATAGCTTCAAAAGAAATATTTTTGCGAGATTAAAATAAATTTTGCTATAAACCATGGCAAAGAATGCGTCGTTTAGATTTCTAGAAAAAATACTGAAAAAATTTCCCTATTTATTAAATGACCCTCGTATTTATGGATACATATTTGCAAGTGCCCAACACCACAAATTGTAGATCGCAGTTGGCTAAAATAGATGATTAACTATTATATCGTTAGTACCACTCATGTTTATAAATATTTCAGCTTTACTTAGTACCCCACTTATCATATAAGAGCCAAATAGTTCAGTTAAAGATATGAACTATTGAACGACTAACACAGATGATTTGTTTATAGTTATGAAGGTTTGTGTAGAATCAGCCACACTTTTTTTGATAAACTAATTGCAGAAGAGTGGTGCACCAACGTGCCACAGATTCTCCTGAACAATCCTCAAGCTTGAAATTTTGTGTATGCATGCACACACACACATACATTATATATATATATATATATATATATATATATATATATATATGTGTGTGTGTGTATCTTTGTATTTGTATGTATGCATATATGTACATTTTGGTAGCATTTGTTCAGTAATACATATTTGATTGAAAATTATAGACATTTTTGTTAAACCTTTTCAGTTGCCGTATTGATCTTATGATATTCAGCAGGAATTAGTTAATAAACCTTCCATAATTAGTTATTTCCAAATTATTTTCTGCCCAACCTTAGGCCATCATCAGGGGAGGATGTATTAGAAAAGTGATGTCACTTTTGTATGTACATTACTACTTTGTAAGAAAATATGTAGACAAAAAATGTCTATAATGTTCAATTATATATATATATATATATATATGTATGTGTGTGTGTGTGCACAGATATACTTGTGATTGTATATGGGTTTATGCACACATTTTTTAAACCAAAAATCGGTTTTTAAAAATAATTTGCTTTGTAGATTTTGTTTGCATTGAGCTTTTGACCGGGATTACTTAAATTTAATATTCTGTTTCGGATTTACTGGATTAAATACTCTCTCTCTCTATATATATATATATATATTTGGGTATGTTTATAGTTGTAAAGGTTTGTGTAGAACCAGCAACACATTTTTTTGATAAATTGATCACAGAAGAATTGGTGCATCAATGTGCCACAAATTCTTCCCATCAACATTCCTCTGGTTTTGAATGCACAGTTTTTCTTCTCCGAGACCGGTTGTCCCAACAAGGCTATATATATGTTCATATGCACACACACATGCATGCATGCGTGCACACACACATCATATATATGTGTGTGTGTGTGTGTGTGTGTGTGTGTATATATATATATATATTTAATAAAATGCTTCCCCGAATTTATGCAATCCTAATATTTTGGTGTACTAAAAATTTGTTCATATATCTTTAAGAAAAAACAAAAACAAGTCACATTAGGATTATAAATTTATTTCCATCCAGTCATGGGTTTTTGATATAAATCAAAATCACCAAAAAAAAAAATATTAACATGACTTCTTCAGATCTTTGTTAATTTTTTTTTTGGTGTCTCAGTTACACTGAGCTCTTTACCAGGAAAATTTAAATGTTCACTGTTGAATAGTTTTTTTGTCCTGATGGAATTACTCCCAACTCTGGTTTAACTAGACTGAATAATACTATATATATATATATATATATATATATATATATATATATATGGCACATGAATAAAATTAATATGAGCTTTCAATTTTTAAAAAATTAGTTAAAACTGAAAGGCAAGAATGATTTGTGCCATTTTGAAAATATCTCGATAAAACTTAAGTCAAAAAATACTGTATTCTCACTGTATTTATAAGAAATGATAAAATTTTCCAAAAGATTTTTTAAAAGATTTTGCAAATTCTCAAGCAAAGCTTACAACCCCATCAACAAAGAAAAGGAAGTTTGTTTAGTAAGAAAGAACTATACTATAAAAAGAGACATTAAAAGAAGAAAAAAAAGAAAGAAAGAATGAAACAAGCCAAAGCAAAAAATGAAGCATTAAGCGTGAAATGGTGAAGTCTTGTGCATGTAGCCTCACACACGCAGCACAATGCAGTTGGGATGCGATTCAAGGTGCAGATTTTGAAGATTGTATTTTCCTTTTTTTATCATCTGAAAAAAGAGTTTCTGTTTTAAAAAAAAAATGACGCATCATTTTGAAGATAAAGCTTTTTGTAGAACGTGAAATATAGTTTAAAAAAAAAAAAAAAAAAAAAAAAAAGATGGAAGTGATTTTGTATAAATAACAACAATTTTTATCTGAAATATCTATAACATTATTCACACACATATATAAGCACTTTAGAAACATTTCTTTTAAGCAAATAAACAGCATTTCTTAATACTGAAATTCTGCTTTGTAAGACCATATTTGTTGTTTTGACTGTTGAAACAATTAGTTTTCTCTTTCCCCTTAAATTGCAGAAAAAAGTCCCACTTTACTCTCTCTCTCTCATATATATACACACACACACACACACACATATATATATATATACACGCACACAGATATGGAAACAAACAGAATTACCCACATACAAGAAATTATAAAGATACAATGGCGTGCACGTGTATGTGTGTAACATTTTAAAGTTTAGTTCTATCGGCAGACATAAAGATAGACTTTAGCATTTTTTTATTCTCTTATGCCCCCCTCCAAATGTGAATTCTTCCAGGCTGTAGCCGGGTCAGTATTACTGTATAGTTGCACCACTTTGATTCAAGCGAAAGATGGTATCTACACAAGGATACTGCGTACCGTTTTGAACCAGTTCTGGAAGAAGAGCTCTACAAAACGGCAGCTATTCGGCCACTTACCTCCCATCTAAGAAACCACCCAATAAAAACGAGCAAGATATGCTGAGCATGCTGGAGAAGAAAGGACTAACTTATAAGTTACTTATGGATTCCTACACATGGAATCACCAATGATGGCCGACCAGTAAATGATACACTGATCAGATCAGTACGGACACTAGGTTCCCTTTAGAAATCTTACCAAGTTCGATAAACTAATCAGGACAGATGGCGAGAAAGAGTCGAAAGAGTCTCTCTCACTATCTGTCCCTATTAGTTCCTGTTATCAGTACGCCTTGTGATAATGATGCTAAAGTTTGTTATTCCTTCATTGATGCACACATAATCATGCATAAGGTTTATAGCTGGTACGGGTAAGATTTTTCGAGAAGTGGGCCATATTAGACATGACTCCTAATCAGAGGAGCCGGTCTATTAAAAAAGTTCAAGGTAATTTTACGTTGAAAGTATCTCAACCATTTCTTTCTACAGAAGACCATAAGCGTAAGAATCTGTCTTTGAAATAGGGAAGTGCTGAGTTTTTTTCTTTTAGACAAAATGATCTTTTCTAGAAAAAAAAAAAATGAAGACTTGGGGTGGACTGTTCAGAAAGAACCCCGGGCCATATACGGTCTGCAGGCTGCAGTTTGCCATTGAGTGGTTTATAGTATATGTGCACATTACAAGTGTGAGTTCATTGTATAGGCAAAAACATTGTTAGCTTTGCCATATCTATAAAGTTCTTGGCTCTATTTCATTCTAGGGGCGGGGGCCATGATGTAGTAGCTAACATGCCGAACTGTGACACCATAGTAAGCAAATTCAAACTCCAGTCGCGTAATTACATTCGCTTTCAGATTGTCTTGAGAAAGGGATGAACCTCTTATTCCCTGACCAGATATCGGTTAAATTGTACCTCTTCTACAAGGGTGGTCTTGGTATTAGATATCCAATGAAGGTTGACATGCCATTAAACAGGCAAACCAAACCAAATTATTTTTTGTCACATACACACATATATATATATATATATATATATATATATATACATACGAGGTGCATACGATATGTTTCCAGACTTTTTCTTATGGGCACTTTTATTGATAGTACGCACATGAAACTCTAGTCCCCTTTGAAGTACTCTCCTCCAGCTGCAATGCTCTTGTTGTACCGTTCCAACAACTTCTGGAAGGCCCCATGGAAGTCCTCTTGTGTGAGCGTGTCAATCACCTTCATCACAGCCTCTTTCATCTCCTCAATTGTCTCATAACAACAGCCCGTGAGCTTAGGGAATAAGCAAAAGTCACAGGGAGCAATGTCTGGACTATAGGGAGGCTGAGGAACCGTCTTGATGCCCATCTTGGTCAAATAGTCTGTGACAAGGATGGAGTTGTGGACTGGTGTATTGTCCTGGTGGAAATGCCACTGACCCGATTTGATGAGTGCTGGCCTCTTCCAACGGAATCTCTTGCTGAACTCCCTTAAAACCTCAAAATAGTAACCCTAACCCTAAGCCTTTGGCCAATCAACTCTGGTGTATTGACTTCCTTACTCCTCCCACACCGCTCATCATCCTTCACAGACTCCCTGCCTTCCTTGAATCTCATAGGCCACTCAAAAACTGATGCTCGGTTCATGCAAGATGGTCCAAAAGCAGTCTGAAGTATTCCATAGGTTTATGTGGCATTTTTTCCCAGTTTAAAACAGAATTTTATTGCATATCGTTCTTCTAAAATGTCAGATTGGATTTTTGAAATTCACCATCTGTGACAATCAGGCTTTAGTAGGGTGTATTCCAATTCCTGTTATAGCTGTTCCTTTGAACTTGAAATCATAAAAATTAGTCAGTCATCTCATAAGATGTATAGCAATAATATACTGAATTTTCAAGAGTCTACGACAATTTTATATGCCCATACGAAAAAAGTCTGGAAACTTATCGTATGCACCTCGTATATATATATATATATATATATATATATTCGAATTTCGTTCTGTTTAGTATATTGAGCCTACTTACGTTTTAGATTAAGGTATTCTGTCGGCATTTTTTCTTTTGACTATGTATTGCGACATTTTTTTTATTATTTTCAAGTAGAACGAATGTTTTTAGCTTTTTCTTTTTTTATAGAATATTTTTCCAGATATCAGTTTGTGTAATATTTTTTTTATTTACTGATTGTATCATCTGTTTTTTTTCCACACCGTCAGAATTATAAAATAGGTATAAAACTAAAACTTATATATATATATATATATATATATATATATATATATATATATATATATATATGTGTGTGTGTGTGTGTGTGTGTGTGTTGAGCATGTTTTATTGAATACATTATTCATTCAATTTTTCTGGCCAGCGAGTAAAATGTCATAAACATGGATTCAGTTTGTAATAAAACTATCCAAAGCGTTTTTTTAATTTCCTGTTGCTAAAACAGTCAACTTAATCGTCGCTAATAATACTAAAAATTGTTCATGTAAAACTAATGTTCTCGAATTCTTTTGTCAATTGTGTGATTGCATTTCTAATACCAATAATGAAAAAAACAACGTTTGATTCTTACGTTGTTCATACAACCACCTCCTCCTCTCGTAGACTAACATACCACTGTCTGAATTTTTGAGACGATGCTTGATGTGCATACATTATTTTGGTAGTGCTTTTTCGGACTAACAACAATAAAGATAAAGATAACAGTTAAAAAAAAAAAAAAAAAATCGCTACCAAAATAACATACCACTGTCCAAAATCTTAACATTATTCATAAGCCTATCACAACCTATATCATTATCATCATCATGTCGTGCTGGCAGCACAGATATTCCTGACCCTCTCTCGCCACTTTTCCCTATCGTTCATCGCCTCAGGCAGGTCTTCAGGACAACATCCTGTATCCTCACATAGTTGCTGTATGTATGTTCGTGCTAGTCGTCCTGCTTATATACGGCCATGTGTGGGGGTCCATAAGAGTACATCTCTTATGAGTTCGTCTCTGCTTCTCCAGCAGTGTCCTGCATGTCTGGTTTGTCTAACTTGAATAGTTTTCGTGATAGGAGGCAGGTGGCCGTACAGTTGGTGTCTTGTGGGGTGTTGCCGCCAGGACTTGTTCAAGATTGCTCGTAGCATTCTTGTGTAATTGCCGTCTAGCTTCTTTTCCAGCCGTTTTGTTAGAGTCCATGTAATACATCCATATAGCAGTATTGATGTGACCGCTGCCTGGAAGAAACTGCGTTTCATTTTATCGGTTAGGTCTGATTTCCATATAATCGATAGTCTATTGATAGCTGTCCATGCTTCCGTTAACCTCGTGTCGATGTCCTTTTCGGTTGATGCGACGCTGCTTCCTAGGTAAGTGAATTTGTCTACTAGTTTAAGAGGGGTTCCGTCTAGAGTGGAGAATCAACCTATATACCACACAATACCACAACACTCCCTATATTCAACAGCTATTAATTGATAACACATTTTTTAAAATATGTATCGCGATAATTATAAAAAAAAAAGAAAAAATAAGCTATCCTAAAAAAGACAAAACAATCCTCATATAACAAAAAACTTTCACTCTGAGAGTGGGAATGTTAAAGTGCATCTGATATGTAGGCAGTGCACACAATCCATGCGAAGTGACAGTCACGTGATCTCTAACAGATGTTTTTTGAACTTTCAACCAGCCACCACCGTTTAACCCGTTCACATATGATGTCATTAACAAATGATGAACGCATCTATTTAAAATTTTCTACAATTTTCTGGAGTTCACAAACAATACCACAATAATTACGTTCTCGATGATGACCAATCATGATCAAAAGTACTGGGATTACATATAAAGAGGAAAAAATCTTTGGAAGGTTTTTATACAACCGTGAGGCACATTTGCGACACTGTACACGCCAGAAAGAAAAAATAAAACTCAGTAAAAAAATTGAATAAATAATACTTGCCTGTCATATTTAATTAAACATGTTTAAATTCAATACATACATTATATATATATAAGCAAGAGACAGACAGACAGAGATAGATAGATAGATAGATAGATAGATAGATAGATAGATAGATAGATAGATAGATAGAGAGAGCTAAGCAAAGTATGTGCAGAGATATTCACGGCGGAGAGAACTGAGAGGCCATATTTGTTGTCTGAATTGCTGTGTCAGCATGTAAATATTTAGCATTCCAACTCACCTTTACAATCAGAAATACTATTTTTCAAAGGAAATTTACAATTAACATTTTGGATAATAATAAATAATCACTAAACTTATTTTAGTTATATGCAAGTTACAAATGGCAATAGGAAGATTGTGCTACACCAACCTTCCATACACAAAGAGCTACCCTGTTTGAAAATCAGTTTTCAAAATCTGGGGTTTGCTGTAATTTTGACTCGACCACAGATTTCATTGAAAAAATATACAACTACCTCACCAGGAAAACATCCTATAACTAATATAATTTATGGAGGAACTGGGAAGTGATCAATTCCAGTTGGGTCATCTGGGCAAGGAGTTTAATGTTGTAAGAACCAAAATCTCTGATGAGTCCAGGAATATCACAGATATTTTTCTTTGAAATATTACTGAGACGCGCATCTCTAAGGTATATCTTTAAGAATGAATGTAGGCGATTCTACGTCCCAAGTTATTAAAACTTTTGTTTAATCTACCTAACTGATGTAAGGTCAATATTTTTGACTGAAAAATTTTCGGAAGAATTGGATTATTTTTAGTAAAAATTAATGAAAATTCAATTCATAAATTGAGAAAAGGCAAAACCATATACAATAAAACCTCATCATCTGCGAAATCATCTGCTAAAGTTTGACTTAGCTGTAATTGGCTGAATCAACAAAACTTTCATGTTTAGATCTTTTATTAAACGAAAACTATTTCATAAGATATACTTAAAAAGAGTAAAATACCTAAAATACTGAGGTAAATCTTTAACAATAATAGGATTTTGAAAATAAAAAACAGAAAATAATCAATTCAAATATCTGATTCATTAGATCCTGAGAAGAAAGACTTGAATTAATTTGGTAAAAGTTTCCACCATTCACAAGTAAAATGCTTCAACTCAGTTTTACAGGCTTTTGAGGGTGTAGGAAATTTCTTTTACAGGGCTAAGAGGGTCTAGGAAAATAATTACCCAGTTTAGAGAGATTTAGGACATTTTTGTACAGGACTTTAACAGGTCTAAGGAAAAAAAATCATTTTTACAGGGCTTAGAAGGGTCTAAGAAAATAGATTGAAATATTCATTAAAAGTTTCTCAGAATAAAAAAAAATCACTTATTTAAAATTACAACTAGTTTGCAATGTAAATCAAATATATTCCTTCGAGGAGAAAAGTCACGTCTCTTCTGTCATCAAATTGACTTACAGTATAAAGTAAAATAGCTTTCATTGTTATCCGTGGATTTCATCACATCCGGTGGGGTCCTGGAATCAAAGATAAGATAACGAGGTCCAACTATATAAACTTATGGTTTTAAATTACAGCTTGAAATCTTCGATGCTTTCTGATTATTATTATTGTATTTTTTTTTGATGTGTACATTTTTCTAAAATTCTGACTGGAAAAAAGTGGGGGATGTCATTTTTTCTCTTTTTTGGGGGGGGGACAAGGAGAAAAATGGACACACGCAAAATTCACACACAAAGAAAACAGGAGGATTTTCTAGATTTAGGCTGCTAGAATCATTAAATTGTGGAGCTGGAAATAGAAACAAAATCTAATTTTTCACACACTGGAATTTCTACTCAATAAGTACTGGAATCTATTCGGGATAAGATTATCTGTAGAATTAAAATGGATTACACAAAGCAAAATCAATTTTGGTGACTAAATCTAAGAGGGAAATCTAATCACTGATAAAAGAGACAAATATATAAAAGCAAATAGACAGTTTCTGTTTTATAGATTGATTTTAATGACATGTCAATCCAACGAGGGTTATTACATGCCTGGAGGTGAGGAAATCGCATTCATTGTACATTTCTATTAACATTTTTGTGTTGTATGATATCAAGTATTCCTATCTTATAAAAATAATTTGCACACAGTTGTATGGTTTCAAGTATTCCTAACTAATGCTAATCATGAGAATATGGTTTCAAGTAATTATTTCTATCTAATAATAGTTATTTGTTTGCACACAGTTACATGGTTTCACTTAACTAATAATAATTCTTAGCCAACAATTATAGCCTCAAGTAAATATTCTTAATAAGTTATACATCAAGTATTCTTATCGAATACAAATATTTTTTGAACAGAACTATTTGACTCATAGATGGGACCCTAATTCTCTGGGTGAGAATAAACCAGAGAATAATGGCAATACAAATAATTGAAGTTATATGGTATAAAATATTACTATTTCATACTAATTATTTTAAACTGATCTATTTGAGCCATAGATTGGGATCTAACAGGTAATATTACTCAGAGTGGACCAGGAATTAATGGTAATGGAGGTGTTGTCCACATTCACTAATGATCCAGGACTGGATCATCACTATCATTTGCAGTTTAGTGTCAAAAAATGGCGTCGACCTATACGTGAGAAATTATTTTGAAAGGTTGTATATCCAACAAAATGAGAAAGATTGGCCTCAAAAAATGAATGATTTCTTGATCATAAGTGAAGGGTCGACTTATAGACGAGATCACGATTCAGAATATTGAAATACAAGATCCAGAAAACTGACACTATATCTGAAAGAGACTTTGAACAGTTTTTATAGTCTTGAACCACATTTGTGGCATTTTGGTTTGGTTTGGTTTTATGGCATATCAACCCTTGTAGGTTATTAAATGCCAAATCCTCTTTATACATATATATTAAAAATATATGATTTGGTTCGGTTTGGTTTTATGGCATATCAACCCTTGTAGGTTATTAAATGTCAAATCCTCTTTATACATATGTATCAAACATATATATAATTCGTAAATACATTTTGTAGATTTAAACGAGCCCGGTCTCTTTTTTGCTCAAGGTTAAATAGTTTCAAGTATTGCTATATAACAGTCACAATATAACATCAGTCATTTGTTTGCACACAGTTCTATTTGACAATAGGACCCTATCAAGGGCAACCCCTCCGAGTCAGAGTGGGTCTAGGAGCAATTATAATGAAGGGGTACTCTACATTCCCCAAATCTCCCAGGTTGGATGGAACCTCGCCAACAGATTGTTTAATGTCATATACATGACACTCGTTGGAGTGTGGTCTTACCCCTCTGCATAAGCAGTGTGTTCTTCAGCTGTGTGGCATTTTACTCTTCGATAAGGAAAAATGAAAAAAAAAAAAAATGAAAAAGTAATCCTTGTCTGTCATATTCAATGTAATATGTCTAAAAGAGCACATGTGTTAAGAAAATTATATGAAATTTGGAAATAATTTGGCGCCTCTTTGGAAAGATCTTATAATTTTCAATTTGATTTATTGGATAGGAAAAGGTCAGAGGTAACGATTCTTATGATAATCATTGCTTTTATTATTTGTCTCTTGTATTCAAATGGCTGGTTAAAATAGATCCTCACGCATTTTGACAATTGACTGGTGCTGGCTTGGGATTCTCTCTTAAAAGATAAGATAAAACAACTAGAAAATTGAGAATTCAATAGTAAAAATGAAAAGAGAAAAAATGCAGTTGCATAGAAAAGTGTAAAAAAAGAAAAAGAAAAAGAGAAGAAAAGCTGTTGAAAACGAGAAGCAATTTGAAATCAGGACAGTTCATGATGATAAAAAAAATGGCTACTAAAATGCAGGATAAGGTTTCTTCTTTGTTGTTGGAAACGCATTTTTAATTTCTGGATGATGAGAATGGAACGAAAATGATTAATTGTCAACCTTAATGATTATCGATGATTAACAATTAGAAGTTAAAAAAAACAAAAAATTACAGCTAAAATTCTTATGGAAAAAATATCACGGGAAAAAACATTTAGAAAATTTATTAATTAACTATAACGTTTCACCCTTTATGGACTTCATTTGATAATGATAAAAAAAATTAGTTTATAAATGTTGATAACCGTTAAACTGTCTATGAAGTTATCATGACAACGTAATTAAAAATGCCAATCATAACTTTTTAAATATATTATTGGTGAAAAATATAGTAAATAATTAATTATAACATTTCACCTGTTACGGGCTTCATCAGATAATGATTTTACTGTATCTAACTATTATGTTACATTTTTATAAGATAAAAAAGAAAAATATAACAAAAATTAAACAAAAGCATTGTTTATCGATAACTCAAAAACTGATTTTTTAAACAAATACTTTTCATATTTCTTAGAACAAAATATAATAATTTTTAATCAGTGTAACCAATTTAAACAAAACAAAAAACTATATAAACTAAATCGAAAATTTTCACTAGAAAATAAAGACACATTTTTAATTCTTAGTTTCCTTTTATTGTTATATTTTTATAGGATAAAAAAGAAAATGAATTAAACGAATTATGTAATTCAACAGGTCATTTCGAAAAAGGTCTTAAAAAAATAGAATTATAAAGTTTCTAACCATTCATGAGTTTAGGGTTTTATTTTTAAAATTACATCTAAAATGTAAAAAAAGAAAAAATCTAAAATAAAAGAGCGTTAGAATACGTAAATTTTTAGATTCTTTCATCGTCAAATTTTTAAAAGGTAAATAAAAAGTGAATTAAAACTATGCCTTTCCAAAATATTGTTCGGTGACTGAGCACTGATTTTTAAAAATTAAATAATTGGAGACAAAAAAATCATAAAAATATTTTAAACCTTTCACCAATATGGAGTTACATATTTTTATATGTTATTTTAAATGTAAACTAAAAAAGAATTTTTAAATAATCATAAAATAAAAGTTTCCATTTGAATTAATAGGTGAAATCTTTCAACTACAGATAAGGACACATTTCTAATTCTTAGTTTACTCCTACATCCCTATTTCTATCTTACTGCTATTTGTAAAATCATTTTAGTTTGGCCACAGACAGGTTACTTTTTCTAGTATATATATATATATATATATATATTATATATATATATATATATTATATATATATATATAGAGAGAGAGAGAGTGACAACCATACACTGTTGTAATATATCACTTGGTGGGTTTGTGGCAGACCAAATGCGGTATAATTTGGAAAGCTGTGAGCTATTATATAATATTAAATAAATATACATTAGTTTTTATATATATTTAATAGCATGGATGCTTATTATATATATATATATATATATATATATATATATTATATGATTAGAATTCAATGCTAAACGCATTACCGTAAAAAAAATTACATGGAAATGCAGAGCCACACTACAATACATGTTAAATACCAACTCGCCTTAGGATTGAAATCGTGAAACCAAGTCGAGAAATTTTATCCTGTTTTATATCTTTTATATATATATATATATATATATATATATATATATATATATATAAACTGAAAAAGAAATTGAAAAGAAAGTAAAAATTATGACCATGAACTGTCAAAAAAAAAAAATGTTCCATCTCTACAAACTATTTGTACACACCAAGCTGTGCTGTTCCCCGTCTCTTAAAACTTCACCCTTGCATCATTATATCTGTCTCAACAAACAAACAAACAAACAAATAGACAGAGAAGAGACGGGGGACATTTGCAAGATGTGATTAAGGCAGTGCATGCGATTCAGCTGTTGCAGGCGATTCACAACCTCGGCTGGAGACAAAAAGACATTATTTCATTTCAAAATTTCGAACAAACCTGCATGGGTCATTGCTGGGTCCTCCAGAAATCTTGAGACTGTCCGGTCTTAATTTACACAAAAGTAAATTATAAAAAGGAAGGAAGAGAGAAAAAAATTACAAAAATGTCATTCAATCCAAAAATTATTTAGTAAAATATTATTATATATATATATATATATATATATATATATATATATATAAGGTGTACAAAAACATAACAATGAACAAAGGTGAGAATTCATATAATTTGCAACATCAAAATAAATAAATAGATGAATAAACAAATAAAAAGAAACTCATGTTAATGTTGATAAATATAATAAACAAATTTCAAATTTACGAATAACAATGATTGTCTTAATAAGGAATGAACGTAAAGTTTTTGAAAGTGTTAACATACTGAAATAAAAGGCATTTCTCACAAGTAAAATATCAAAAACTTGAATATATACTGACACCAGAGCACAAGCTGAAAAGTGTTGACATTTCCAGGACACTTTGAAGTGAGGCTAAGAACTTTCTGAATGACCCTACTGTGTATATATCATTACAAATTACTACCAATGTATAATTTATTTTTTCTTTAAACATGCTTCAGCAAGCTATTTCATTACTGAAAATACATATTCTGAATCATTTATAGTCAAATATCTTACAACTTGACCAAATATTATATTGGGTGTTTAAACAGTGTTAACATTTTTACAAGAATTTCTTTCAAGATTTTAAAGTCTCCATCTGTTCACCATCCCTGTCAAGTTATTGGAATCTTCTTCAAGAGGTCACTTTAATATTATATCTGCTTTTCTAATATTATTATTTCCATAGAAATATTAACATTTTTTAAATCACTTCTGGGAGATTCTAAGAATGTGTTGACAGGGATGGTGAACATGTCAAGACTGAAATTATATTATAAAGGGATTTTACATTTTTGAATTAACCTGTATTATAGAATAGAAAGTACCATGTTATCTCAAGACTTATTTGATCACTGCTCTTCACAATAAACAATGAATTATCATGACTGTTATTAGAGGAGATAGTGGAACGATTTTCTCTTGTCTTCTCTACATTCTGAATTGTTGTTCTTCTCTTAGACATATCCATCACTATAGCAAGAGGGCATTGTTATTTTGCCTTTAGCTGTGGAAATAAGTAGATTTATGCTTTTTAATCAAAAGCATGACTGCAAAATGAAGGCAAACAGCCCCAATCGGATGTTGAACTTACCGGGCCGATTCCACCGTCCGTGCAGATAATGATTATACCAATAATACGCCTCCAATAAAAATACTAGAAGAATCTTGTAACCCCTGAGAGTTACCGCGTCTACTTATAGATTGATAAAATAAATGAATAACAATTAAAATAAACTACTCTGTACTTAGAATTTAATAGCTAATTCTTTGCAGACAAAAGATAAATATACAAATACACGAGGTGTTTTATTATAGTAGCTATTACAAGAATGCTGCGAGCAATATTGAACCAGTCCTGGTGGCAATACCCCACAAAGCAGCAGCTATACAGCCATCACAAAAACTATCAAAGTTAGACGAACCGGACATGCAGGATACTGCTGGAGAAGTAGAGACGAGCTCATAAGTGATGTATTCCTATGGACCCCTTCACATGGCCGAAGCAAAAGCAGGGCGACCAGCTCGAACCTACATACAGGAGCTCTGTAAGGATACGGAGTATAGCCCTGAGGACCTGCCGGGAGTGATGAACGATAGGGAGGTGTGGCGAGAGAGGGGCAGGGATGTCTGTGCTGATGGCACGACAAGATGAGGATGATGACGACGACAAGTAACTTGACATGAGAAATGGATCAGATAAAGATGATAAGTGAAAGAAAGAAATGTTTACTGCCTATTGATAATGAAAAGAAAATGAAATTATTTGAGAGTCCCAAGAGAAATCCAGTTTTTAGTTGTTATCTGTATTAACACTGCAAAGTCTGTTGCTGTTTTAAACCTACAATTCTGACATATCTCAAATATTTATCTATTTATTTAGATAGTATTCGACACCCCCTTGCAACAAAAATCATACAGTAAAAAAACTAAATCTTTTATTTTATTATTACCACAAATTTTAATGAAACCTCAACAGCTAAGACATATTAGAAGCGATTATTTTCCTTGTTGTCAAAGTTCTCTTAGATGTAGCGAAAAGTCGTAATTTCTAAAAAGAAAATTCTCAGAAATATAAAAAAATACGAAATTTCTTCGAATTTTCTTTTCCTTGATTTGATATCCCGATTTATGATTAGTCCTTTGCTAATGGCTTATAAGCAGCTTTATGAGTTCGAAAAGGGTCAAATTATGGCATACAATGATTGTAGACTGTCACTTTGTGATATAGCAAATAATTTGAATCACCAACTTTCATCAATTGATGTTTTTCTTAAAAAATATAAGAAAACTGGAAATTATCCTCAAAAAGAAGGCCGTGGTCACAAAAGAAAAAAAAACCTACTGCATCTGAAGCTAATGGATATCCTAGCAAGGATATTAAGTGGTTATAGATTGTCCTAACTTGTTATAAGCTTCTTCAATTGTCTAAATAATTTGTTTATGTCAGCTGTTTGTTCTTTTTTTTTGCCCAATACCGTAAAATATTTCACAGTCCCAAGAGAAGTTCAGTTTAGCCGTGGTCTAGAGTAACTAATGTCACAGGGTGTGTTACTGTGTTGAACATTCTATTCTGACATATCTCAAATATTCATCTGAGGAATCATATATTTATGAAAAAAAAAAAAAAAAGAAAATATCTTTAACGTCTAAAATCAGAGGTGACGCGGGTGAATCTTTAGCTTTTCAATAAAAAAATTAAAAAATGAATAAATAAATGAAGATGTGCGAACAGCTGAGCAGCTTATATAATAAGGGATCATGTCTAGACATCTGTCTGCTGTCTAAACGTCTATAAGAAGTCTATACGAAACAGTGCCAATTCTTGACACTTTTTGGTAGAAAAAAAAAATTAGAAGCGAAATAAAGAATTGTGCAACTGCAGCAACCTCTATGTTATATAGCAGCATAAGGAATGAAGGAGTGACACTTTATTTATAAAAATATATACGTCTCTTTATTCTCCTTGGAGTCCAAGCTTCTGTGGTGTGAGAGACAGACAGACAAAGGGAGACGAATACAGACTGTTATACTTACCCATAACTTTTTTTAGCTACTTTAAGGGACGCTAACCCAGCGGGGCGCCCAGCCACTCGCTGGTGCTCTTCGTGACAGACCGAATTTCTTCTGGTCGTAAGCTGAGACTGACCTAAAACTGACCGTATCTCACGAGGGCATTAGCATATATCCTTTCACAACTCCCACTATTTCCGTTCAACCACGTGACTGTTTCCGTTTATTTACACAGGTACGTCCTGCGCAGAGAAATTTCTGATTGACGACTCGGTCAAGGGTCAATATGCAACATTTACTCCCCCCCCCAAATCCGTGCAACTTTTTTTTCCTAAACGGAAAAGAGAGGTGAAGGATATTTTTAAAAAATACAACGGTCCAGTTTTACAGCAAATGAAAGAAGGAGTTTGAGGGATGCTTCAACCAATAGAAAACTCGCAAAAATAGATATGTCGAATGCCAAGAGGACTATTTTTAAACGAGTAGCATTTCTCTCTCTCTCTCTCTCTAACCTATAAGTACATATATATAACCTAAAAATATTATGAGCACTAAAAGTTCGTTACTTGAAGTTCAGGTGGTGTGCTCAATCATCAGACGAAAATGTGACAAAAACGGATTTCTAATGTTCATAATTATATTTTTTAAATACATACTTGGCTATAATAGTATTGAGCATTTTTGATGCAAACTTTTCTGATTTGCATTTCTGATTTAATATTATATATATATATATATATATATATATATATATATATATATATTGTCTCTTCTTATGATTAACTTCTAAAATTGTGACTAACTTTTTAAATTAAATATGGAAAACAAGCCACTTGAGACTACGTTTAATTAATTAAGTATGGAAAATAAGCCACTTGAGACAGTATTTTCCGTCTGATGACCATGGTAGCACGTGAAACACAGGGTAACGGAAGGAGCACCGCAGGGTTGTAATTCTAATATCTTAGTTTTTAAACTAGGTCTGTTCTAAATTGCATTGAGCATTTTCCAACTCACTTATCAAAAACAATCTGTTGTTACACATACACACATTCGGCCCACTGGCATAATGGTTAGCGTGTTCGCCAATAGCTCGGAAGAACGAGGTTCAATCCCAGGTCGAGTCATACCAAAGACTCAAAAATGGTACTTGATACCTCCTTGCTTAACACACAGCGTTTTAAGGTTTGATCAAGAATAAGTGGAGCAATTCAGGGAAAGGAGTAGCCTTTGGAAAGGGAGCTTTCGGGTTGCTATCGACTACAGCCGGCCAACTTACTTTGTATATAACATTTTTATGCGTGTAAGCGTTTATGGAAAAATGCATTTCAGGATTTACGGAAAAAAAAACAAGTCAAAACATTTTGCTGATTATTCTTGAAATTTGATAATTTTGTTTCATTTTTATAAAGACACAACAATCTGAGTAAACATTTAGTTATACAAAAAAAAAAAAAAAAAAAAATCAAACGTTTTATAATATAAAAAGGAGATTTTTTCTACACATGAAATTCAAAATATTTCTCCTTTTTATGCAAATTAGATTTTCCAAATCGAGTGGGCTCGATCAATTTATTCTATGCTATAAAAATACTGGAATGAAATTGTCTTTTTTGCTCAACTACAGCGTTTGCCTCTATAAATAGAGTCACCATTACATTGAAATTAGTGGCGTATCTAGAGGGAGAGAGCAGGGGTTCGACTGCTCCCACCCCCGATCACATTCTGGAAGGGTGGCACCTTTTCAACAATCTTGAACACTTTAGTTTCCTTATGCGATTGGAGTCGATTATCTTTAATTTTCATTGGTAATTTTTTAAAAATCTATGGTATCGTCTTGAAATAACTTTCTGGGCTCCTCACCTTATTCGATTAACTTAACGTATTTTGAATTGTGAATGCAGTCTCCTTCGAGGCATTTGATAGCCACCGACATCCAGGGAACAAAAAAAATCATGTCACCATATCCTTTATGTTGTCGTTGCCTCGTATATTTTTCATATTGCTTCGTTTTGCTTTCATTGTGCGTTTAATATGTAGAATAGAGTAAAACACGGGTTTTTATAGTCACTGGTTACAAGTTCCGTAACCTGGTATGGTGATAGGAGTGCGACTCATAACGTATCTTGGGCAGAAATACTTTGGTGAAATCAATCACTATTCAGGTCTACGACTGGTTTGAATTCAGGGTTTTTTCTTTTAGACCATAAGGTTAAAAAGCCCAATCTGCCCTACTATTTTACTCCTAGCTGGAAGGGGAATTGTTAGATTTATGCTTTTCAGGATTTGAACTCAGGTAGCCCAGTTCATTTCCTACGATGATTGCCGTTACGCCACAAGCGCCTTTTTTTTATTTTTTCATTTTTTTTAATATATAAAGAATCGTTAAAATCAACATCTTTTCTCTTTGAATTGTGTTATTTCAAATGTAAGAAAGAATATTTGCTTTCTTACGAGTATCTAAAATCAGCGTCTTTCCATTTTGAATTACTTATTTCAAATATATTTCGATAAGGTCTGTTGAAAGAATATTTGCTTTCTTTAGAGTACCTAAAATAAACATCTTCCCTCTTTGAATTGCTTATTAAAAAATGATTTTAAATTTAAAAAATGATTTTGATTAAAAAAAACCATTATGTCATACAATATCCTATGTTTTGAATATGTCAATTCTATAAGAGAGATAATTGTTTAATATACCTCTTCAGTTCTAATTATAATGGTTTGCGTTCGAGTTAGATCTGGTTATGACATTAAACTGCATCTGATGGTGAGGCTCATATTCTGGAGCCTTGCGGAGTGTACAGAGTACCTCTTTATTGTCATTACTCCCAGGTACACCCTGACTCGGAGTGGTAGTACCTGTTATGGTTCCATCAATTGGTTAAATAGATCTGCTTAAGAATTATTCGTATTCGATAGGACCGTGTGCAAATAAAAAAATAAATAAATCATATGAGAAAACTACACAAAAAAAATGTAAATATGAACATACAATGAACGCAGTTCCCTAACCTCTTTGCATAAAATAACTAGGATACAATTCTTTAAAAAAACGTAATTAACAGACAATAGTTGTCTGCATTTCGTGGAGAGACTCTGAAATAAAAATGTAACCTGCTATGACCTAAAGCTGTTCCTTCCTTTATCAGCCCCGACAGAAACAAATCTTTCGAGTCGGCTTCCTCGTCTCTGCTGGCGTTGGTTTATAAACAAACATTGACGAGCAACCAGAAACATTAGGTAATGGCGCGTATTATTCAGAAAGCCCCCATCCAATTTGGTCATTTCCACCGAAATGTAACCCGATTCCCGCCAGTTGAATTCCCTCTAACTAAAAATTTGCATCAGGAAGCAGCAGCAGCTGGGAGCGACAGAATTGTAACTCGATCTACACGAATAGGAATTAAGAAACCGTCGCTTTGAAGGTTGGTAGGTAGGAAGATAGAAGAATACTTGACTCTGTATATCTTCAGTACAACATTAGCTGGGGTTGTAGTAGAAGGAATCACCGTGACTTCTAATGGCAAAGATTTTGTTGTATAAGGAAAACTGCTTTACTCGTCTTGAATCTCAACGTCGTCTCAGATCCGAGAAATTCAAGAGCAGTCACTTATCAGGTTTAGCCGAGTTTGGCACAAGACCAGAAGCATGGAGCACTCAGTGAAAAATGAACACATTTATAATGGTATGCAAGACAAGTTCGTTAAACATTTTACTATACAAAGCATCGTTAAAAAATGATATAGCTGAGATTTGAGACAAATTGGCAAGGGAAGAGTACTCAAGGCGTAGTGGCTGACGTACTGGACTAAAACATCGTTGTAAACGAGTTCGAACCCCAATCGTGGTATTACGTTCACTTTCGAACTAATACGCTTGGAAAAGGCATGAAGGCCCTTATCCCCCCCGCAGATATGGATTACATAGTGCCACTACTGTTTTTCAACAAGGATAGCTTAGGCATTAAATAACCCACGAAGGTTGATATGCCATTAAACAAAGAAAAAGTTCGGAAGTGTGTTTAATACAATAAACATAAGAAAAGAATCAGTAAACTATAAATGCAAATGCATCTTTAGTTCTTGAATTATTTTTTAATGGGAAGAATGTGTTTGGTGGGCGTAGAGGAGATTACGAATATTAGATTTAATGGAATCATTAGGTTTAATGGGAATATCATTTTGCAAGTTTGTGAGTTTTTACTGCAAATCATCACGTTCTACGTTCAAAGTGCTTCTCTGCTTAGAAAATAATGTACATGGTGAAATCTAGATTCCACCAAATACAAACTTGAAAAAGCTAGTAAAATTGGCTCAGCAGTTGCACAAAGCTTGGGATAATTTTGCTAGTTTTTTTTCCCGTTTATCCAGAAATATTCAATTCCTTTATATGTATACACGGATTTCGCTGCAAGATTGAAAGTCATTTTAATAATTTTTTTTCTTTTAGAAAGGTGTCTAAATATGAACTAAATTTTCACTTTCCACTTCAACATTGGCAATGGTATGAACTCTTTTATGTTTCTCCCCAGCAATAGATTAAATAGGTTTCTTACGAGTATTACAGCCAACTTTCTTCGATTTTTGATATTGATTGTAGAGAGAAAAAAACGCGTTGAGTGAAAATAATAATCTTTTATTCGTATTTTCTTTCATGAATAATTAGCGGCATTTTTTTTTATCGAGACTTACTCGGATCATCAATCTACGACACCGAAGATCAGTGCAGATAGAAAATAATGAGTCGAAAATCATTCTTCAAAAAGCAGAAAAGACCTGAATAATTTTGAAGATGTTGGGTGAGGGGTAAATATTTTAAATATTTTCAAATACAAAGAAACCACAATAGTTAATGTTAGGAGCAAAAATTACCCTATTTTATGAAGTCGAGAAAGGCAGTTTTGCAATAAGCTAATCGAAAGTGAAATTCTGAGTTTGTAATTGCGTATCACCTCGCCAGGGATAAGTTCCACAGGAAAAAGGGATCAATCGCTAAAGTAGAAGTTATTCTGGAAAAAAAATTGTGAAATAAATTGCATCAATTGAGCTCCGTATTGATATACTAAGACTGGCAGAGATACCCACCACCGCCCGGAGAAACAGGAAAGGCAAAATGTTTTGATTAAATATTTCTGACTTATATTTTAACAAGTTTCTATGGATACAAGGATATTAACATGACACAAAAAAGTTTTAAACATCAAAAAATTCTGATAAGTTTTTCAGAGACTCTTTCTATACAATATAGCTTGCTTTTTTATCTTTCACAAATATATAGAGGCGCTCATAAAGTAACGGTGATCAGCGATCCGAGTTCAAATCCTAGAAAAAAAACTATTTCATTTTACATAGCACAAATACTTTTGGGAAAGGTATGAATCCAACTATTCTCTCTTCAGCAATGGGTAAATAGTAGGACAGATTGATCTCTTTAACCTTGTATAGCAACCAGTCTAGGAGAAGTAAACCTGAATTTAAACTTGTTAAACTCCACTAAAAATTGATCTTGTGTCACATACTGCTCATACGGATGGGATCGGTAAATGCATATAGAGTTCTTTTTTTTCACCACTTGTCAAAATCTGATATATAGCTATGTGAAAAACATAGATCTCAAATCATTCATCATTTTTGGGGTTGAAAATGTTTTTGTACTTAAAGGAGCTAGAGTCTTGCAAGGAGATACATTGTCATCATTATTTACAACGAACGTCAATAAATCTAATAAAAGAAAAGAGTTTCACACTAAAAAATGGCAAGAAGCAAACGATATCCCGCAGAAACTGTTACTGGTGCAGATAATCAAACGCTTCTCGCAAATAACCGTTCTCAAGCCGAATCTCAGCTGCATAGCAGACAGTAAGAGGTCACTAGGTCACAAGGTGAACTCGGATAAAATAGACTTCATGCGTTTTAATTAAAATCTAATTAATTATTTAATCAAAAAATTATACCAGTATAAATAAAACGTTGTATTGTACTTTTGCAATATACACATCCCATGATGATGGCCCGAGAAGGGTACGAAAGTACTTGGGAACCAGTTAAATACGGAAAATTTGTTAGCCAATTCCAGCCGGATATCAAAACAACTATACGGCGATTTGAAAGCATCAAAACAAAAAATATGTAGACAAGGGATGTCTAATATTTAATCACACACACACACACACACACACACACACACACACACATATATATATATATATATAATTGACAAATCTGTGAAATCGATTTGATACTGAGTAAGGAGAAACTATCTTTATAAGTGTGCGTAGGGACCGTCTCCAGGAATACACTAGTCTCTTATTCTGAAGATAACTTGGCCCCACGAGTGAATATAAAGTGAATTAATTTTTGTGTGCTAATGCTTACAGAGGGTAGTACCCGTGATACAGTGGATAAAGTGGTGGTCCGTGACATCGTAGTAAACGAAGTCTAGTAAAATTATTACATTCATTTTCAGACTAATACTCTTGGGAAAGATATGAACACCCTTATCTCCCTAGCTAATGGTTAAATAGTACCACTCCTGTTCTATCAGGTTGGCTTTGGCATCAAATAACCCATGTAAATTGATATACCATTAAACAAAGAAACCAAACTAAAGTTAATTCTTACAATGCAAACCATATTTTACTCCCTTCTCGATTTGTACTTAGAGCACTTCCACTCGGCTTTAATCGATAGCCTCCTTCCACTCGCACTACTACTCTCCTGACTAATCTGGGATTCAATTGGATCGAATAATTTAGAAGGGATTGAATTTTTCTAGTGTTCTTTTCATGGAACAACTAAAGCACAAAACTAATTTAGTTTATTCGTTTAACTGTATATCAACTCCTTAAAGATAAAATTTAATGGTGAAATTTGATTTAGTTGCAAATTTTTAATTGTAATAATAACTATATCTTAGTTGGTTTAGTTTATTCATTTAACGGCATATCAACTCATTACGGGTTATTTAAAGTTGAAATTTGATTTATTTGTAAACGGTTAATTGTAATCATAACTATATTTCTGATGTTGTGTGGCATTTTTTATTTGTCTATAGTCATTTGTTTGCACACAGTTATATAATATCAAGTATTCCTGCCTCAAAAATAATTTCTGGTCCATTCGGCTGGGGCTATAGAATACACCAACTGCATCTCTGCACAAGGGTAAGAATTCTCCAATGAGTGTCATGATTATGACACTAAACAATCTGATAGTGAGGCTCTAGTAATGCTGGAGCTTTGGGGAATGCAGAGTACTCCTTCATTGGCATCGCTCCCAGGTCCACTCTGGCTTAGAGTGGTTGCACCTGATAGGGTCTTATCTATGGCTCAAAGAGAACAGTTTAAACTGTGTACTTTGACATTTAAAATGAGTGCAAACAAATGACATGCAAAACTGAATTGCTTGAAATAGAACTGTGTGATCATTTAAATGTAAACAAATGACTGTTTAATTGAATTGTCAGTGATAAATAGCAATACTCGAAAACATTTAACTGTGTGCAAACAAATGATTAATAGTAAATAGAATTATTCAGATTAGATTGAAATAAGTGAAACCGTTTAACTGTGTAAAAAAAAATCAGACTTGTTTTAAAATACTTTCTGCAAAATGTGTTTAGAAATCATATATCTAATATATATGTATAAAGATGATTTGGCATTAAATATCCTACAATGGTTGATATGCCATCAAACCAAATCATATATATTTAATATATATGTATAAAGATGATTTGGCATTAAATATCCTACAATGGTTTATATGCTATAAAACCAAACTAAACAATAAATAATTTCCACGTGATATGAAGTATTCCAATCGAATACTAATCTTTATCATCAATCTTGTGATTTTAAAGCATGATGACTGAGAAGCCCTCCTACGCCACCTATGGGAGTGTTGTAGAACTAAACACAGTGGTCTCCCTTTTAGGGAGTTATAAGCAGAGCTTCAGAGAAGCGAATTCTATCTTTTTGGTACCAGACACCAGATAAAGAGGACCCCTCTCTTTCGTTTCCTCTTTTCGGGCAGCATGTGCGTGCGAATTATCCTGTGTGGACCTTTTCCTTACACACAAAAAAAATGTAAGTTTTTATCCACTGCCTTGCAGCACCTCTAGTTCTGTGCAACGGCTTTTGTATCTTTTTTTTTTTATAGTTTAAGACACTTTGTAATGGTATGTAATATATGTGCATAAAATGTATGACGTTGTAGTCTAAATGGACTTTGTTTTTCCTTACCGAAATATTCTGTGTTTAGTAATAATTTCAGAAAGCCGAATGGATTATAGTAAAGAGCTGGCGGGAAAATACCACACATCCAGAAGTTCCTATAGCGACATTAACGGAGTTTTCCCAAATTTTCATCCATATGTTATATATTGACCTACGACCCGGCCGGGCTGTCAAAATAGGAAATGCACCTATGTAAATAACAGGTGCATCCGGTCGAGGAATAGCAGAGTGTAGCCTTGACCGTGGATGGGTTGAATGAGTGCAATCTGTGACGCCCACAAGAAAAAGGGGGCGCTGAATTATTATATAACTCGGTGAAGACAGGAAGTCAGTTAGTTTGGAGACCAGACCCGTTGGATGCGGTAGAGAACGCCAGCACCCAGCAGACGCCCACAAGAAGAAGGGGCGTTAAATTATTATGTAACTCGGTGAAGACAGGAAGTCAGTTAGTTTGGAGACCAGACCCGTTGGATGCGGTGGAGAAAGCCAGCCCCCAGCAGAGTGGGCCCCCAGGTCCCCGATTGAGAGTTGGGGATCAGACCAGTTGGTGAGAAGATGCTGGAAAGAGAACATGTCCCAGAGAGGCTGGGCCCCCAGGTCCCCGGTTGAGCAGCCCAGGAGAACGGGAAAGACATTCTATGGCCAATTGAGCGAGGGCCAATATGTTGCAGTTCTGTTCGTTCTCCAACTCCCTCTCACACGCAACCTTTTCAAATAAAGTGAGAGGTATATTTTTCTAAAGAACTGTGTCGCTCGTCTTTATTGTGCCGTCATTATCATTGTGTTGTTTGTTTGACCAGAGCGAAATACAACACATAGCGGGGGTGTCCTGGTGGTGTAATGGTCAAAGCGATGGACTGCGGAATCGTAGTACGTGAGTTCGAACTCCAGTTGCGCTATTACGTTCACTTTCGGGCAAATACCCTTGGGAAAGGTATAAACCCCCTTATCCTCCCAGCTATGGGTTAAATAATACCACTACTGTTCTTCTAGGAGAATGGCTTTGGCATTAAATAACCTAACAAAGGTTGATATGCCATTAAACAAAAAAACCAAACCAAACAACGCATAGCTGGTATCTGGGTATTTTTCATACTAGTTCTTGTATGCATATGCTTTTATTATACTTGGCTGCAGACGCAGTCAGCTCAGGTTTACTCTGTTTAAAGTCCTATCACTAAATATCACTATGTTGATAATGCCTTTACATCTAAGTTTGGTTTGGGCTCTGTAGTTGATATTTTGCACACTGGAACCAGGGTTTCAACCTAAGCAGAAGGCACCCCTTGTTTACCCGCGTGCAGGGTGATGCTTGTTTGGACGTACGGCTTTAACTAAAGTCATCGTAATCTTTCGTTGGGTGTTGTTGTTTTTTTTTTCTTATCAATACATACTACTCATATAGATGAGTAGCAGTAGTTTTCTAACTGAACAATTTGATCCTGGCCGTGGACTTATGAGTTTCTTCCGTCCTTCCTTTTAATGAATCGCACTGCTGACCCGTCTTTGGATTCATCTCCCTTACTTCACATCATTCATGCTGCTTCCATGGTTTCTGTTGTTTTGTGTCTGTGTGGTTCGAAAAATTTTCTTCACGCTAAGAGTTTGTTATCCAGTGACAAGCCGTCGCTGGATAATAATTGCAGAGTTTAGTCGCAAGTTATACTTATCTAGTATTATGCTTATAGGGTTTCATTCTTACGCCTTGAATTTTCTTAAATTTTAACTCAAAGTGAACAATCCTCTTTTTATCATTTTACATGGTTTCAAGTGACTAATAAAACTAATACTTAATATATAATCATAACTGTAAGAGACTATTCTTAAAACAAATAATTTGCACACAGTATTATAGATTATGGTATCAAGTATTCCTATCTAATACAAATAATTTTAAAATCCTTCCTACGACAATAACCGTTACGTTATATGTATTTGACAACCTGACTGTACGACCAGGATGCAACATAAAGTTGATTTTTAAGCGGAGTTTAACAGTCTTGAATTCAGAGTTTTCCTTCTCCTAGACCGGGTACCATACCAAGGTTAAAGAGCTCAGTATGTCCCACTGTTTACTCATAGCTGGGAGGAGAGTAGTTGACTGCATACCTTTCTGAAGGGTATTAGCGCTATTTGGATTGCAAACAGCCTCGTTTATGATTTGAACGAGGGTCGCAGTGTCCATTTCCTTAGACGATAAGCGTGTAGTTTAGAGTTGTCTTTCTCCGGGACAGGCTGCCTCCAAGTCAACAGAGTCTCGTCTATTCTACTATTTTATCCACAGCTTGGAAGTGAAGAGATATTTGATTGATTTATTCATTAATTTTAATGGTACGTCAACCTATCTGGCGTTATTTCATGCCTACAGGAAATCAAGTACATTGTGCATTTGTATTTACTTTTATGTTTTGTATAATTGTCTCTTTAGACTTTTTTGTTATTTCATTTTAACGATTTGTCAAAATCTACTGGGATTGTTTTTTTAATAATTGATCATATTTACATTTTACTATTTTTGGTATAGTTTTATTTCTCTGAAGAAGGACAAACTGTCATTCATGCAAACATTTTCAAATAGGTCCTTTATATTATTTCTCGTTAAAAACATTGTCTTGTAAGAGCTAAATCTTCGCATTCAATTAGAAAATATTAAACAGCGCAGGATGTTTGATATGCTATCATCATTATCATGTCGCGCCTCTAGCGCAGATCTCCTTGACCTTTTCCCGCCACCCTTCTTTATCGTCCATCACTTCCGGTAGATCTTCAATGCTACATCCTGTATCGGCACAGAGCTGTTGTAAGCAGGTTCTAGCTGGTCGTCCAACCTTTGCCCGTCCATGTGAAGAGGTCCACAGGACTATGTCACTTATGAGTTCGTCCCTACTTCTCCAGCAGTGTCCCGCGTGTCTGGTTCGTCTAACTTGGATAGTTTTCGTGATGGGTGGTAAGAGGTCGTACAGCTGCTGTAGAGTGCTGCCTCCAGGAATTGTTCAATATTGCTCGCAGCATTCTTGTGTAGTTCCCGTCAAGCTTTTTCTCCATACGTTTAGTTAGCCTCCATATAGCAGTATCGACACAACCGCTGCTTGGAAAAAAAAACTGCATTTCCTTTTATCGGTCAGGTATGCTACACACTGTAGCTTTTGCTCTTGTTTGAGTTTTAAGAAGAGCGTTCGTCTCGTGTGATCAATGTGCAATTGAGATATAATGAAGCGGTTTTCCATTCACCTAGCGTGGGTTTGAGGAGATATGTTCATGCCTTCCCGAAAATAGGGTATCAGAAATCGCTTTATTGCAATGGACTAAAATAGATGATGCTTGCTGTGAAACTTGTATACCGTAATTAATCGTATATAACACATATTCGTGTATAAACCGTACCTCTAACTTTCGGCCACGAAATTCTGGAAAAACAACTTTCGTGTCGAATACACATCGAGTTTTTAGAATTTGTTGCTGCTAAATCAATACTAAATTTAACATTTGTTCAACATTTTATCTGGTTTATATCGACTAAAAATAAGAATTTATATTGTTTTATATAATGTTTCGAAACACGAAATTTAGATAGTATTTAGGTAAAAGTCAATGACATGTTCACACGAAAATGTAACGAACTTTCGGCAAAAATAAGTTCACAATAAAAGTAAATAAAGTTGGCAAGTTTAGTCTAGGGTGACCCTAAGGCTCCCTTTTCAATAGCTACTACACAGGTTGTATATTGACCTCTGACCCGGCCGGGCTGTCAAAATAGGAAATGCACCTGTGTAAATAACAGGTGCATCCGTCGAGGAATATCAGAATATAACCTTGACCGTGGACGGGTTGAATGAGTGCGATTTGTGATGCCTACAAGAAGAAGGTGTACGTTGAACTATTATATAACTCAGTGCACAGGAAGTTCAATCAGTTGCTGAGAAGATGCGGTAGAGAAAACCAGCACACAGGAGAGTGGGCCCCAGGCCCCCGGTTGAGCAGCTCAGGAAAACGGGAAAGAAATTCTATGGCCAATAGAGTGGGGGTCAATATGTTGCAGTTCTATTCGGTCTCCAACTCCCTCTCACACACAACCCTTTCAAATAAAGTGAGAGGTATATTTTTCTAAAGAACTATGTCGCTCCTTTTTATTGTGTCGTTGTTATGATTCTGCATGTATATGTGTATGTATGGTGGACATGGTTATACAACACACAGAGGAGTAGGGAAGGGCGCTATTCCATTCCCTGGATTGTTCCACTTTACTCTAGATCCTTACTTTGTAATGCTGAGTGTTAAGGAAGGCGGCATAAAGTACCACTTTTTGAGTCTTTGGTATTGAACCTCAGTCTCCCGGACCATTAGCGAACACTCTACTCCTTAGACCAATGGCCCGGTCAAGTTCACAAAAGGCGAAACAAATTATAAACAAATACACATTCTAGTTGGTATTTCTCTGAAGCAGTATAAAATAGAAGTGTTTGTTATATATTAGTTTGAGCTATAGATATAACTTACATTCAGTCATAATGTCCCGAATATGGCGATGTATGTGGTCGGAGAAAAAGGTAATATTTAGTTCTCGTGTATAACACGCACTCATAGCTTTTAAGCTTAAAAATCTGGAAAGCAGTGCGTATCATACACGAATAATTATGGGATATATATTTTAAAGGCTGCACACTGCAGAAATCTTAAAGCACTTACCCTCCTACATTTGTGATAATTCCGCCTGACTGTTGCGAAAGTTCTTCCGTTGCTACATCGGCCGAGTACAATCCAAGAGGTGAATTATATTGTCCATGGATGAATACTCCTGATCCAGCACCGTGCGTGACAGGGGTCGCGGGCGTAGCTGGTTGCATTCGAGGGCTGCTGTGATACTGCTGTGCAGCATTCATCGTCTGGGTTTGATCCTTTTTTGCTGCCTGCATATTCACTTTGGGACCTTTCCGGGCCTGGGCAGTTTGATTGTAGTGTTGCCTGTAATGAGAAAAAAAAAATACGTAAGGTTGAAATCATCATTATTGTTACATGTATCTTCATCATCCGCCCAGTGGGCGGGCCTAGAATAAACCGACTGCATTCTCTCCAGAGGGATAAGACCCCCACCAATGCAAAAAACAAAAACAAACAAAAACAGAATAAAAAGCCCAAACTGCATCCGGTGGCAAGGTTCCAGTTATGGCGCTTGAGGGAGTGTTGAGAAAAAATATTTAAAAATATTGAAATCATCACCATCATCGTTATATTTACCATAATCAATCTCAATCTGTTCATAATTAATCCAGTCGGCTAGGACCGTAGAATACACCGACTGCATCTTTGCAGAGGGGCAAAACCTTCTCATGAGTATCCTGGATATGACACTAAACAAACTGATGGTGTGGCTCCAGTAATGCTGGAGCTTTGGGGAATGCGGAGTACCCCTTCATTGCCATTGATCCCACTTCCACTCTGGCCCGGAGTGGTAGCACCTGATAGGATCCTATCTAAGGCTCAAATAGAACTGTTTGACATTTAAACTGAGTGCAAACAAATGACTTGTGTTAAATCGAATTGTTAGAAATAGAACTGTTTTATCATTTAAATGTGTGTAAACAATTGACTAACGTTTAATTGAACAGTTAGTGGTACATAGCAAGACTTGAAACTATTTAACTTTGTTGACTTATGTTTACAAATCATATATATCTAATATATATGTATAAACCGGATTTAGCATTAAATGGTTGATAAGTCATAAAACTAAACCAAACTATATCTATCAATCTATCTATCTATTCGCACAGCCTAGAATCCACTGACTGTATCCCCCAAGAGAGGTGAAAGAAAAAGGAAGGTTTTTCGTGATTATGAAACCAAATTTCATCCGGTTGTGAAGCTCCAGCTTAGCCACTTGAAGGAGTGTTTAATCACTTCCTTTTTTTTGACAGGAGTCAAATATATCTGTTTAAGAGATTTATTTGACCCATAGATGGGACCTTAACAGATACTACAAATCCGAATCAAAATGAACCTGAATGTCATCTCCAGAACTGGCACTGGCTCCCCACCATCAGATGCACATTAATATCTTACAAATATTTGAATAGTTGTTTTTTTTTTTTTGCTTGTCTCACGTCTAAGTTCTCATTTTAATCTATAAATTTTTAATCATCCTGTCGGTGGGGTTTAGAATATGCTGACTGTACCCCCTGCAGAGGGGAAAGACCTCCCACCCTCCAAAAGAGGTGTCCTAGCTATGTTACTAAACTGCATGTGATTGTTCTGGAAATCTGGAAAAAGTGGAGTACTCCTTCATTGCCATTACACCCAGGCCCACTCTGAACCAGAGTGGTAGTATTTGTTAGGGTCCCAACAGATCTGTTTGAAAATTATTTGTATTAGATAAGAATACTTGATACCATATAACTGTGTGTAAATTATTTGTATTAAGAATAGTTACTTAAAGCTATAATTGCTCATTAAGTTATTATTAATTACTAATTGTTTATTAGTTACTTAAAACCATATAAGAGTGAGCAAACTAATGACTATTACTTGAAACCAAGTAATTATTAGTATTAAAAAGGAATCCTTGAAACTATAAAATCGTGTACAAATTATAAGTATTAGAAACACCTGAAACCATATAGGGGAAGTCCCCGTAGCTAAAATACTGGGCTGTGACATCGTAGGTAAGCAAGTTCGAACTCTAGTCACGCTATTATGTTCATTTTAGGATTAATACCTTTGGGAAAGATAGGAGCCCCTTGATGCCCCACCTATGGATAAATCATTGTTCCACTGCTGTTCCTCATTAAGGATAGCTTTGGCATTAAATAACCCATGAACGGTTGATATATCATGAAACAAAGAAACCGAAACCTGAAACCATATAACTGTGTGCAAACAAATGATAATTATTAAATAAGAATTATTATTATATTATTTTTATCATATTTAAATACTTGAAACAATACAACTAACTGTGTGCAAATTATTTGTATTAGGAATATTTGAAACAATATAACTGTGTGCAAATTATTTGTATTAGATTGGAATATTTGAAACAATATAACTGTGTGCAAATTATTTGTATTAGTTAGGAATATGTGAAACAATATAACTGTGTGCAAATTATTTGTGTTAGTTAGGAATATTTGAAACAATAACTGTGTGCAAATTATTTGTATTAGATAAGAATATTTGAAACAATATAACTGTGTGCAAATTATTTGTATTAGATAAAAATGCTTGATATCATAAGTATGTGCCAATAACTCTCAAGAAATTACACAAGTATGTAAACATAGACGTACACAATTTAAAATGAATCCAGACTGGTTGACATGCGGTTAAAATCAATGACTTAATCAATCAACAAAGATCCATTATCACTGTAGTAAGTTTAATTCTCACCAAGTTTCCTATTTTGTAGATTGGTGATAAATTAATAATAACTTAGGTTTTTTTAAAGAACAGTAAGAAATAAACTGAGTCGAAAAAGCATTTTGAAGAAAATATAGGATAGTGTATATTGAAGCCAAAACGACTTCCATTGGACCATAATGCCACCTGTAAGATTGTTTGATAAACATGACACCTGTATCTGTTTTTCTGGAGTAGCGATTTTAGTTTTTTTGGTCACCCAGAAAAGGCATATCGCTGCTATTCATTTATTAACTCACAGGGAGAAGACAATATTTGGAAAGTTTGTCATCAGTCTCAAATTTCAAAGGCGTCATTTCTGATAATGTTATTGTTATCTATTTATGTCAAACTGAATGTTGTTGATTTTACTATAAAACTGACTATCAAGAAATCAGAGCTTTTCTTACGTAGCTGAACATATCATTCCTTTATCTGGGATTATATCACAGACTTCACTGCGTTCAGCTGTATAATCAAATAAAAATAGTATCCTAACTTTTCTTATTCGGGGTACACATTAGATGCAACAAAAATATTTAGGCTCACTTTGAATAAAAATTTAAAAAATCGAATCATTTAAACTTATAGAGATAATTTAAACCTCAATTTTTTTAGGAATTAAGTGGGCTCATAAAACGCTGGCTGTATTCCCTGCTGAAGAGGTAAGACACCCAATAGAAAGGAGTGTCTTTGTGTATGACACTAAACTCAGTCTGGTGGTAAAACTCCAGTTCTAAGAGTTTTGTGAATATGAACTACTCATTCATTGCCATTACTCCCAGATCCACTCTGAACAGGAGTGGTAGTAGCTGTTAAGATTCCATCTTTGGTCTAATAGATCTGTTTACAAATTATTTGCGTTAGATAGGAATATTTTATCTTAAATGTGTGCCCCCAAAAAATGAATAAACTACTCACAAAAAATATATAAACATACAACATACGCAATTCCTTAATCTCTAAGCCTGGAATAACTTCAGTCGAGTTAACATGCCATTAAAATCGATCAATTAATCAATAATAATTACTTTCTTATTCAATAAATTTGGGATATTGGTCAATGAGACATGAGACTGATATTTCTTAGGGGTGTTTTTTTGTTAGGAAATGAGGCATGAGACAAACGGAATTTCATTTCCTTTAAAATTCCCCGAAGTCTTTCACTTTCTTTCGTATTTAATGTTAGAAAAGAAAATTCCAATTCATATAAATATGAAGTAGAAAACAGGATCAAAATATTTCAAGGATTTCTTTGCTATTCTTCATTGATTGAAACTTAAAAATGTATCACATATGTAACGCTTCATGTTTGGTTTTAAGACGCTGGTCACTGGATATAGATGTATGCTATTTAATTTCAAACAGATATCAGATGAAACTTTCAAGAAAGGGTTTCGAACTCAGTCATAATCTGCGTTTAATGATGGAAAATAAAACTTTGTTTTAAATCTGGTAAATACCCTACTATGATAAAGGTAATTTCTTTTATGTAGATTTTTGGTTGATTTTCTTTGCGATGCACATAACTTCTTTCAATTCAGTTCGATAAAAAATTAATATGGCATAAAACTTGCAACATTTACAAATATAAAACTCACATTAGAAGGGTTGTTTTTTTTTATAGTTTGAAAGATAAACTATCACCTTATTGGTTATATCAGTGGCAAAATTTTACACTCAACAGGCAAAAGACTTATTTTCCAACCAGTGAAACATTTTCTCAAGCGGAAAAATTTTGTGTTCGTTCTCTATTTTTTTTTAAACCAGAAAGCATTCAGTAAATAATACAAGAGACTCAATTATACGTCTTATCATAATTCAAATATCATAAACAATATATATCTTCTTTCTTTACATCTAGCAAGTTTTTCACAACAGTTTTGATAAGTAGTTTTTTACTGAGAAGGCAAGTCTCCTCAAGTCTCCAGGACTCTTCTGAGTATTCTAGCTAATCTTAACAGTGCTGTGGTCTGGGAGGTCTCGTTGCTTTCTCTGATCTCCAATTTCTCCAGTGTTTTTTCAAGGCCTTTCTGCTAAGGTCCACGTATTTGTTTATCTTTTCGCTTTCTTTCATTTTAATTCTGTGGTCCGCAGTAACGGCGAAAATCCACTTGATGACAAGTTCTTTTCTTCTTGTTAATTAGCACTACACCTGTTTTCCTAATCGGGAATGGGAGACCCTTTTATAACTCAAAATCTCAGAGAATTTTATGCATCTCATTTTCTAGGACAGACTTTGGTGTGTGACCGTACACTTAGCATTGTCAAATTCTTATCTCTTGCACAATTCGCTGTGGTTAATCTTTCCCACCCAGTCATGCCTACTCTTGTATTTCTTCTGGGCCAGTTTGCTGCATTCGCTGATGTGATTAACTGTTTCTGTCTTTACCTATACTTCTGCGTATTGCTTACTTAATATTATTACAATATCATATTATTGCATCCCTATTGCCAACAATTAATAATAATAATACATATGATAATAAATAATATTTGTAGAGTATTATTTCTTAATCGCTATGGCCTATAATAATATTATAATATTCTTTGTGAGTTTTCACACCAGTAATTTTCATACTGTTTGAATTTCCGAGTGTTGCATCGTAATTTGTTACTGAAATCATTTTGTTTATATTCATAACTATTGCGAAACAAATTGCCACTAATACGACGAAATCTTGTTTGGATAATTCATTATTTAGAATCGAGTTAGGTCTTAGAATTTGGAACAATACTAAGAAAGATGTGAAACAGGCGTGTCGAATCAATTGACAATGATTGGAGTGAAAGGAAGCGAAAACAAACAACGTATCTTTTATTGCCATATTTTCTCTATCTCTTCCTCTATCGTTGGTGAGTTATGCCATCGACTTTAGAAAGAAAGTGAGCAGACGATTGACACAGACGCTGTCATCCAACACAAGCAAAATACGCGTCTGAGAATATAAGAAAGCTAAGACATGACAAGCTCATAAAATAGTAGGTTGGAATAAATGTACAAAATAT
>CAUZXS010003271.1:137500-153448 GCA_963585895.1 Sepioteuthis lessoniana | reverse complement strand
TGTGTGTGTGTGTGTGTGTGTGTGTGTGTGTGTGTTTATTTTGCTGTGTGATATATATAAATATATATATATGTGTGTATGTGTATGTGTGTGTGTGTGTGTGTGTGTGTGTGTGTGTGTGTATATGTTTATATGAGTGTGTTATGCATGAGTCGCTACGAAAGTAATGCCTCCAATAAATTTCTGTGGAAACTACAATAGATACATTACAGTACATTGATAGTGTTGGGTAGAGGAAGTTTTCTGCAACAAAATACTACTTTTCCTCATAATCAAGAGCCATTTTACAATCATGGATTTGAGGTTCTTGTTCATTGTTGGTCAAAATGAAAAATCCATTGTGGTGACAATTTGAAAAAATATTTCATCACTGAAAACGTTTTCTATCTCATGCTGTCATTTTCTTCCTTGCAACTTTCTGTGGAAATAAATAGAAGGCATTACTTTCGGACAAACTCTAATATATATATATATATATATATATATATATATATATATATATATATATATATATAAATTATTATATATATTTCGTTACCAAATATGATTTTTTAAATTCAAAAATAAATTTTAACAAATCCTTTCTGGAATAAAAAAGATTATTAAATCTTTTTCTTTTTTACTCATATATATATATATATATATATATATATATATATATATATATATATATATATATTAATTTATATCATATTATCTAATGTATAAAGTATGAAAAATTATAAAAGCTAAAAGATTATGAAATATACATATCTAAGTATATGTTTTAAACTTATATCTACCTAAATCATATATCCATTCTTTATATATATATATATATATATATATATATAACTTTTGTAAAACAAAAAATATTTGCTTTTCACACAGCTTCTTTCATATTAAGTTATGGATTCAAGTTTCAAAAATATTTATCCCAGTTTCTAACTGGCTGAGTTGCCTCCAACTGTGAAGAGCAGAAATGTCTCTGAAATTAATGCCATTATTTCTTTCTTTTTTTTTTATATGCAGGTGAGTTAGAAGTTTTGCAATATTTTTGCTATGTGAGACACAATTTGTCAGCTCCGGATGCTTTTGCTGAGGTTGCGAAGGTGACCAACCATACTGGACTGTGAGATGCCAAGATCACCTGTTATTGTCCACGTTCTGCTTGCCCAATCTGCCTTGATGGCTTGGACCTGAGCTAGTCTGATTAGAGAAAATTCTTGCAAATTGAGCATTCTTGAACTCTGAGATCAAATGAGCCTTTATCTTTCATGCAATAAATCAGTTTAGTGGCTTCATTGCATTATGGCCGCGTTTGAACTTGTAGAGTATAAGTTCCTAAAGTCGACTACATTGTACCTTAATCAGTGCTACTTTCAAATCATACACAGAGTAAAGAAATACATGATGTGTCTGTGCTACAAGTAAAACAAGACTATCTACCAGAGTGGGTACCTTCAACGGCTTGAACTGCTTCAGTCACATGATATACACACTGCAAATAAGCACTTACTACTAAAATATTGCAAAACCTTTGACTCATCCAAGTATTTTTTTTCTTCAAAGCTTTCACTTAAAGACTTTATCTCTTGTTCTTTATGTATTTTTGTATTCTCTCTTTGATAAAAAAAAAAAAAGATTTCATAACAAAATAAAATGTTTGTGCTAAAATTAAAAATATTTGAAAAGCTATATGTGTACACCTTGAGTCTTGATCACAATCATTGGTCACCATGAAATTTCAGATCACAAAGTAGAATATTCTATGAGGAAAACGAAATGTGAATCTAGTGAAATAGCTTTGTTCTGTTGTCAACACATGGTTGATTAAGAAATGATAAAACAAGTTTATATAAATTTGGTTATTTTCCATTTATTTCTGAATTTATTAGCAAAAAGAAATGGTGCCAATAATGTTGACCAGGATTGTACAAAGAAAAAAATCAAAATTTAAAAAATTATCAGGTACAAATATTAAGATCCTTTTCAATATATAGTGTTTGTGTACAATATATTTCTCTCCTTAATATAGTGTTATATAAAAGGTGATCAAACAGGAGAAAAGACCTATCAATAATAACTTGATTTCATCAATTTATTTATGCGTATCTGATGCATTAAGGTAAATAATCTTTTTTTCTTTTCAATTGCCAATAGATTTTCAGTATTAATTTATAATAAAAAAATGAAAGGGTGCCAATAATGGTGTGCCAGAATGAACATGTGTGAATCTTGAGAGATTTTGTTTTTCCCATCTCATTGACATTCATTCAGAAAGAAAATGTTTTTTTTGTTTTCTTTAAGACTAAATGTCTAAAAGTTATAATGAATAATAAATAACAAATATTGATATTTTAAAATAACTGAAAAAAATGAAAACAATTTATGATTTTATTCAATTTTAGAGAAGATATAATTACCACTATAACTTCATTTGAATGTGATTTTTTAGTTTTTTATTAAAAATCATAAAACATTTAAAAATTAAAATATTTCTTACACAGTTAAAGAATATCTGAAGATGCAATTATGATTCAAAAATTAAATTTAAAAAATATTTTTAATGAAAAAAAATTCTGCTATTGAAATATTTTAGATTTAAGAACATAAATGTTCATACGTCAAGTGAATATAAAGTATATTATATGACTTTATGTGTGTATGTATATATATATATATATATATATATATATATATATAGGTTGGTATGTATACACCGAGTCTGGCCTCATTACAGAGTCGTGAGAAATTTCATTGCTACAGTAATGCAAGGCATTACTCGAGTAGAAAGAAAGAAAGAAAGAAAGAAAGAAAGAAAGAAAGAAAGAAAATATGTTCGAAAGAAAGAAAGAAAGAAAGAAAGAAAGAAAGAAAGAAAGAAAGAAAATATGTTAGAAAGAAAGAAAGAAAGAAAGAAAGAAAGAAAGAAAGAAAGAAAGAAAGAAAGAAAATATGTTAGAAAGAAAGAATATATGTTAGAAAGAAAGAAAGAAAGAAAGAAAGAAAGAAAGAAAATATGTTAGAAAGAAAGAAAGAAAGAAAGAAAGAAAGAAAGAAAGAAAGAAAGAAAATATGTTAGAAAGAAAGAAAGAAAGAAAGAAAGAAAGAAAGAAAATATGTTAGAAAGAAAGAAAGAAAGAAAGAAAGAAAGAAAGAAAGAAAGAAAGAAAGAAAATATGTTAGAAAGAAAGAAAGAAAGAAAGAAAGAAAGAAAGAAAGAAAGAAAGAAAGAAAGAAAATATGTTAAATAGAAACAGAAACTAAAAAAGAAAGAAAAAGAACATGAAAAAAGTGAAATCTACAAAATTATTGTGTGAAAAGAAACAAAAGAAAAAAAAGAAAGAGGAATATTATGTCCACATCTGCTCATAAATAATTCCTTTATTCATGATGGGTACTATGCTACTTTAGAAATTTTTTTTTTTTCTTTTCAAGAATGTCATTAGCAAAATGGCAAGAATGACTTTTATTTTAATATAAAGTTTATGATTGTATTGTGAATTTTTTCTTTTTGAAATGGAATTCTTAAACTACTTTTTCCAGTTTATAAATCTTTTTAATCTTTCCTTTTTGCAAATGATATTTCCAACAAATATCATAAATAATATTTCCAACAAATATTGTAAATGATATTTCCAACAAATATCATAAATGATATTTCCGACAAATATTGTTCCAATCTAACAGACGGTGAAATAATGATAATATTACTAATTGCTTATTTTTAAAAGTTTGTAATTCAAAAACAATCTTTAAAATGTCCAAAAAAAAAAAAGTAACCCTAAATGTTTCACAAATCATTATTTATTTTTTTATTTTAAAAGTCTTGTCAGAATTTTTCAAAAAGCTTTTAAAGTCTTTTTCCAGTTTCCATTTTTTACAGGGATTTTCAAAATGGTTTTATTTTTATGAGTAAGTACAACATATCATAAAAGGTTTTCATTTTTAAACCATTCAAATTGCTAAGAGTTAATCAAAGAGGACAACCACCATGACCAAATGACAAAATGAATAATAAACAGCAAAATGTTTTATTATTGTACATGACTATTTTTGTTTTTTTCTGAGAAATGTTGTTACTATTATACATTGATTCCTTTAAACAAATTTTCTTCTTTTTTGCATTTTTTGAAAAGTAATGTTTTAACCATTGCACTCCCAACTGGTTCAACTAATTGGCAAGGGAAGATAAATCATATTTATACTGTCATCTTATTTGGTATGGTGAAATATTTATGGTTTGTCTTGTAACTCTTCAATGAATTTTATCAAAGCAATGTTTAAATGAAACTTTATCTTTCATTCTATCGTATATTGTTATTATTATACACTGCAACAATACAAAAATTGTATATCATTAAAATTAGAAATATATTTTCTTAACCTCAATATAAGAACATATAAGGTTAGGTTGGGTTAGGTTATTTGCTTTAACAGCATATCAACCCTTGTGAGTTATTTAATACCAAATCTTGTTTATACATATATATATTATATATATGATTTGTAAGCAAATAGTTTATTGGTAACTTTATTTTAAAATGAGTTAGAACTCATTTGTTAAATAGTTTCAAGTATTTCTATTTAACATTAGTAATTCTATTTTTTAAGTATTTCAAACTAATTTAATATTAATCATTCATTAGCACCTTGTCATTAATATTAATCATTTGTTTGCACATAGTTAAATGGTTTCAAGTATTTCTATCTTACATTAACAATTCTGTTTAATATCAATTATTTATTTGCACACAGTTAAATGGTTTTGAGTCTTGTAAATGATTAAGTAGTTCTATTTGAACAATAGATGGAACCCTAACAGGTACTACCCCACCCCTCCGAGTCTGGGTGGACTCTGGAGTAAAGGGAATAAAAGAGTACTCCACATCCCATAAACCTCCAGGACTGGAGCATCACCATCAGATTATTTTGGGGTGTCCTCGTGGTGTAATGGTTAAAGCGATGCACTGCGGAATCGTAGTACGCGAGTTCGTACTCCAGTCGCGCTATTACGTTCACTTTCGGGCAAATACCCTTGGGAAAGGTATGAACCCCCTTATTCTCCCTCCAGCTATGGGTAAATAGTAGGACGGACTAGGTTCTTCAGCCTTGGTGAGGCAACTAGTCTAGGAGAAGGAAAACTCTGAATTCAAACCTGTTAAACTCCGCTTAAAAATTGACCTTATGTCATATCCTGCCCGAGCGGAGGGGTTGGTAAATAGTACCATCAGATTATTTTGTATGATACCCTGGACACACATTGGGTAGGGTTTTCCTCCTCTGTCGAGGTACAGTCATTGTATTCTACAACTCCAGGGAAACAATATAAGAATTTATATATCATCTGCTATTTACTGAAATATAATTTTCCATTTAACAAAATCATTTATCAATTACTTTGTATTCCTAATAGCTTTGACTACATATATATATATATATATATATATATATATATATATATATATATATATATTATAACAGTGTTGGCTGTCACTAAATCACTTTGTGGGTTTGTGTCGAACCAAGTGCAATATAATATGGAGAGTGCTCAATATCTAGGATAGAACTATTATATAATAACAATAAATAAATATATATTAGATATATATATTTGATTTAAAGCAGTCTAAATTCCATGAATTAAATATATATATTTAATATATATTTATTATATATATATATATATATATATATATATATATATATATGTATGTATCAGACTCTATTATGATACATATATATATATATATATATATATATATATATATATATATATATATATATATATATATATATATATATATGTATCATAATAGAGTTTGATATATTAATGAATAAAGTGTGCTCAATATTGGTGATTGATCATATTTTGATCTGATGTTCACATTGACAAGAAACTGACTGTCAATAAGTGCTGATGTCTTTGAGTCAATACTATGCTAATTTGTAGGATGAAGATAATTTTCTGGTATCCTGTTGTCTTCAACTAACCTTTGTATATCTGTTGTTAGGACAATTAACAAATGAGCTTTTCACTTGAGAGGTATATGTTAAGCAACCAATTACCAGTAACAAATTTAGGAAAGGATTCTTATATATCCTTTACATTACTGTCAATTTCGCAAAGTTTATGCACCTTCAGATGTTTTAAATGAGTTATTTCTCTGAATTCAACATATATTCATAAGCATTAGTTTAATCCTCGATATTGAACACTCTGAAGATAAAAAATACACTAGGTTGTCTTCAAATATACATAAAAGAAAAAATAGATGAAATAAAAATAAAATTATTACAGATTGAAAATCAAAAAGTAATGTGTACTTGATTTGTTTATTGCTTTAAAAAAACCTAATCTTTTGTTTAACCAAAATAGATTTTTAAAATTTATTTGAATAACATTACCAAATGATGTCATCATATCTTGGACAAAAGTTGGTCTGCTGGTAAAATTATGATTTGTAATATGATACAGTTTTTGTATTTGAGTCATCTAAAATGAAAATTAATCATCTGAATTTCTGAGATGAAGCTTGATGATTTTTATCCTTCAGGTATTTTGAACTATTGTCTTCATCTTTATTATTATATTCACAATATTTTGGACATTGTGTACACTGGCCTTCTTCAGGTGTTTTTTGTCAAATTTGGGAGTTTACACAGAACTTTGAACCATGTCCTTTAATTAATCTGCGGGGGGATTGCTTGTTCTTATTTCATTAACCATAATCGGGCAGATGTGTTAAGTATTCCTGTATTGTTACTAGCCAGCAGTCAGGATTGAACCTGTTTAAGTGACAACCATCTAGAGGTTGCAGATTCAATAAACAGTCTGAAAAATGAAAACCAAAATAATATACATCAACCCTTGTCTCCAAAATTCATACAGATAATATCAAGTATTCTTAATCAATACAAATAATTTACACTCAGTTCAAGTATTCCTAACTAATACTAATAATTTATATGCAATCATATTCTTTATAGTAACTATTCCTATTTAGTTTGCCCAGTCTGCTGGGGTTGTAGAATACACTGACTGCATCTCTGCAGAGGGGGAAGACCCCCCCCAGCGAGTGTCCTGGATATTACATGAAACAATCTGATGGTGAGGTTCCAGTAATGCTGGAGCTTTGTGGAATGCAAAGTACCCTTTCATTGCCATTGCTCAGTATGGTAGCACCTGATAGGGTCCTATCTATGGGTCAAATAGAACTAAAGTGTGTATTTATGCTTAACTCAATTGTATTGACATTTAACTGAACTGTTTTGACATTTAACTGAACTGTATTGACATTTAACTGAACTGTTTTGACATTTACTGAACTGTATTGACATTTAACTGAACTGTTTTGACATTTCACTGTTTGTAAACAAAACTATACTTATACTAAACTGAATTGTTTGAAATTTTATTTGGGGTTAAATGACCTGAAAAGGGTTGATACCCTGTAAGCAACAAACAACAAACAAACCTATTTAGTAATAATTATTTGTTTGTGTAGTTATATGGTTTTAAGTATTCATATCTTATATGAATAATATCTAAACAGATTTATTTGATCCATAGATGAGACCCTAACAGATACTACCCCTCAGGGTCAGAGTGAACCTGGAAGTAATGGCAATGAATTAGAACTTCATACTCAAAAACTGAAGCCTCACCTTCATATATTGTTTAAAGTCATACCCAGGATCACACCCATTTGTGAGTGAAGAAGAGCATAAAATACCCACAGCTTTGTTGAAGATTTGAATTCTACTTATTAAATCTGTTTCTTACAAAGATAACTTTTAGACCAAGTGCTCATCAAGCAGCAATATTCAGCATGTTAATGACTATTTTCAAAGTTTAGAAAATCTTATTACTTCTTTATGAAGATTCTTCAAAAGGTTTGTTTTTCATTTGATCACCAGCTTAAAATTAATACTAATTAAACAATTAATGAAATAATTAATTGAAGTGCTAAAATCAGTTCCAAAATTCTAAATGGTATAATTGAATATTTTACTCGAAACATGTCCATTTTTATAGAATAATTTTACTAGCTATCTTTGATATGAAAACAAATAAGCTAAAATTTAAGTAAATAGTTGAATCTAATCTAGAATACAAACTAAAATATTATAAGTTATTAGTTAGAATATTTGTTAAGTTTTCTAACCCAAAACATGGTAGAGAAGTTACCCCTGGTGTAGTGGCAAATGTGCTGGACTTTGACAACACAGTAAGTGAGTTCAAACCCCAGTCATGCAATTTCATTCACTTTTAGACAAACACCCACAGGAAAGGTAAGAAATTCCTTATCTCTCTGGATATTGGTTAAATAGTACCACAACTGTACTTATACTAGGATAGCTTGGGCATTAAATAACCCACAAAGGTTGATATTCAATCAAATAAAATCCAAACTAGAACATACAGCTTTTCTTTTCTTTTATTTTCCATTATTTGCCTGACATCTATTATCCCTCTGCTGAGTCTGAATTCATAATGAGTCTAGATTGGGACACTTTCCGTTGGGACTTTTTTTATTAAGTGGCCCGCTAGTGAAAGAGTGAATATGTTTGGTCATATGATATGTAAAGAAAATACCAGTTATATTACCCATTGGTACAAGAATGGTTTTACGAAAAGTATACCAAGAAAGTATACCACTAAAGCAATCATAGGGTACAAAATTATCTTGGTTAACCTAGAAAGACTGGTAAAAGACAGGACCAAGTTGAATACTTATGTGAATAAATATGTATAAGAAACCTTTGTGGGGGCATGCAAGCGACAACCGCAATAATAATAATAATGATAATCACAATTAGATCTCCTAATCTTGACCAGAAGACCAGATCAAGTGATAATTTACAAAAGAAAGAGAACCTGCTGTATAATGGACTTTGCCGTCCCAGTGAAGCACAGAGTGAAAATCAAAGAAAACTAAAAGAGTGACAAGTACTCGGGCCTTGCTAGAGAACTATAAAAGCTGGGGAAGATGAAAGTAATGGTAATACCTAATTGTAATGGTAATTAGCATGTTTGGAATGGTCTCCAAAAGCTTGGAAAGGCGACTGGAATAGTTGGAAATGAGAGGATGAATCAAGACCATCCAAATTATAGCATTGGTAAGATCAATCAGAACACGAGAAGAATCCTGGAGACCTGAGGAGACTTGCTGTCACTCAAACTCCAGTGAAAGATCGATCAGCTGATGCTGGTATGAAATACTTGTAATGATTATAGTAATAATAATAATGTCTTGCTCGTAAAGAACTTTGCATCCTTTATATGCTGTGCATTGAAAATTAGAAAGAAAGGGATTGTCAGTGGTCAGGAATTAATACAAGTGTTACTGATAGAATAGGACTTTCATATATATATATATATATATATATATATATATATATATATATATTGTAAATGCATTGCGAATGATTCTACATTAGAAATGCGTTGTACCTTAGGAAAAAAAGGGTTTGTCTGAAGTCAGGATGAAAAGTAAATATCACTAACAGAATAGAGCTAATATATATATATATATATATATATATATATATATATCATCAATTTGTGTTTATAGCATAGAGTCTCTTGGCTCTCTCTTGCCATCCGTCCCTATTGTCTATCTCTTCTGGCAGGTCCAATAGACTACATCCACTGTCCGCACAATAGTGGTGAATGTAGATTTTTGCTTAGAGGCCAACACTGGTGTGTCCATAAGTTGGAGTCCATAGGAGAACACCACTTATGAGTTTGTCCTTACTTCTCTATGCATACAACATGTCTTGTTTGTCTTACTTGGTTGGTTTATGAGATGGGAAGCAAGTGGCCATTCTTATGTGTTATATAGCTCCCATTTAGCTTTTTCTCCAAGCATTTTGTTATAGTCTGCATAGTGCAACCATACAGTTGCACTGACACAGCAACAGCTTTAAAGAAATCCCATTTTATTTTATCAGGGAGAATAGATTTTATATGATGGATAACCAGTCAATACCAGTCCTCACCTTTGTAAAGCATATGTTAATATCTCTTTCAGTTGACGAGATATTGCTACCAAGGTATGTGAACTGGTCCAATAATTTCAGAGGCTTGATACTTAAAGTGGAGATATCCCCTTCTTGTTTAAAACACATGAATTTTGTGTTCACATAGGGACTAATACTTCCTGCTGCTTGCTCCTGGCTATGTAGTAGGGATTTGGGTTGAGCAGGTGTATTTGGAAGAAGTGCTTGATCATCTGGGTAGTTTGTACTTGTCATAATTTCTATAGGATTTCAATTGTTTCTTATTTTCTTAATGTGAAACCCTTTTCATTTGATCTATTGATATTCATAGTATGTAATCTGGAAAGATTATAAACAGATATAGTACTAATGTATCTTCTTACAAGATGTCAGTGGCAATATCAAAATAGTCAGTGAATATAGAACATAAATGTATTACAAATGATTTTACTATAGAAAGGCAATATAAATTAGTAAAGTGGGGATTGTCAGGGGTCAGGATGAAAAGTGTCCATAACAGATATATATATATATATATATATATATATATATTTACTAATCTAATATCTACCAGCATTCACAGTACCAGAAAAAAAATGAAAAAAAACCCGCCAGGAACAAAAGATAAAAGTATCTCGAATCACTGCCCGGGGGAAAAAGAAAAAATTATAGGTCAAAAAGAAAGAAAAGGCCAACCTCGTCCGACCCCTTGAAAAAAATCAAGGGATACACAGTCAGTTGGTCAAAAGAAAACTAAAAACCTTCCACGAATCCTGCAATGGTACAATTACAAAAGTGCTCAACACAAGTGGAGCCAATTATAAATTAACTTAAATCGTGAGTCGGAAATCTACTAAAGTTTCACCTTATCGGATCATCAGGAAGCCTAACTCCAACTCCAGAGTTGGAGTTAGACTTCCTGATGATCCGATAAGGTGAAACTTTAGTAGAAGATTTCCGACTCGTGATTTAAGTTAATTTTATATATATATATATATATGTATATATATATATATATATTCAGTGTAAATGCATTGCAAATTATTTTACTATAGAAATTTGTTGATTATCAAGAATGAAGGGATTACAAGTATCCAAGAGTTAATACAAGCATTGCTGTGAGAATATAATTATTCTATTTATAATACAAATATATTGCAACTGATTTTATAGTAGAAATACATTGAAAATGATTTTACTGTAGAAATGTATTGAATATGAAAGAGGAGAATGAATGGTTAGTAATGAAGAACTAAAGTAAGCAATAGCCAGCTGAGTAAGGTTATAACATGTATAATAGATACACAATTTTCTTCTTTATCTTTTATCCCTGATTTATATATTTGGAGAGGAAATCTATAATGTCTTCTTGTCTTCAGAGAAGGACTAAACATTTCATATGACACATCAGTGACCTGTAAGTGATATGACCAATTTGTCACCCCTCAATTCTAAACTAACAAAGTAAAACTGCTTAACTGGTATTTTCTTAGTAAATGAAAAAGGAATTTCTTCTTTTATGGTTTTGTCAGATATACAGCTTTATTCAGCTCATTTTGATGACATTTTAAATGATCTAACTTCAGAGATTCCTCAAATGTGCCTTGAAAAAGGCATCTTCAGGGAGTGTTGGAAAGAATAATTTTACTTTCAAACTTGCATCCTTATATTGGTCGTTTCGTTACAATATTTCAACTTCTATAATAATTTTTCAACTTCTATAATAATCTTGAACTTTTTTCATTTATCTTCATAAAAGGATAACAGCCAACAAATGTTGACAGAAACATTTTTTTCAGAAATTCGAGAAAACAGAATTGACATAATATAGATATTATGTTGGAAAAACCTGTTAGTATAAACATTAGATAGAGGCTTTTAATTTGAAAAAAAAAAACAATTAATTGGGAAAAAAGACTTTATATTGAATATTCTAGTTCAATTCTCTAAAAGACATTAATTTGTAAAAAAAAAGACCTTATATTGAATATTCTAGTTCAATTCTCTAAAAGACCTTAATTTGTAAAAAAAAAGACCTTACATTGAATATTCTAGTTCAATTCTCTAAAAGACCTTAATTTGTAAAAAAAAGGCCTTATATTGAATATTCTAGTTCAATTCTCTAAAAGACATTAATTTGTAAAAAAAAAAAAAAAGACCTTATATTGAATATTCTAGTTCAATTCTCTAAAAGACCTTAATTTGTAAAAAAAAAGATCTTATATTGAATATTCTAGTTCAATTCTCTAAAAGACCTTAATTTGTAAAAAAAAAAGACCTTATATTGAATATTCTAGTTCAATTCTCTAAAAGACCTTAATTTGTAAAAAAAAAGATCTTACATTGAATATTCTAGTTCAATTCTCTAAAAGACATTAATTTGTAAAAAAAAAGGCCTTATATTGAATATTCTAGTTCAATTCTCTAAAAGACATTAATTTGTAAAAAAAAAGACCTTATATTGAATATTCTAGTTCAATTCTCTAAAAGACCTTAATTTGTAAAAAAAAAGATCTTATATTGAATATTCTAGTTCAATTCTCTAAAAGACCTTAATTTGTAAAAAAAAAAGACCTTATATTGAATATTCTAGTTCAATTCTCTAAAAGACCTTAATTTGTAAAAAAAAAAGACCTTATATTGAATATTCTAGTTCAATTCTCTAAAGGCATTAATTTGTAAAAAAAAAGATCTTATATTGATATTCTAGTTCAATTCTCTAAAAGACCTTAATTTGTAAAAAAAAAAAGACCTTATATTGAATATTCTAGTTCAATTCTCTAAAAGACCTTAATTTGTAAAAAAAAGACCTTATATTGAATATTCTAGTTCAATTCTCAAAAAGACATTAATTTGTGAAAAAAAGACCTTATATTGAATATTCTAGTTCAATTCTCTAAAAGACCTTAATTTGTAAAAAAAAAGACCATATATTGAATATTCTAGTTTAATTGTCTTAAAGACATTAGTTTGTATTGAATGTTTCTTGTTCCATTCTAAAAATATCATCTGGTGGATCAAAATAAGATAAAAACAATCCAAATGAGAAAACCAGTTTGATAGAATTACTTTATGATAATAACAACACTTCATCCCAAAAATTTCATGCCGAAAACAAATTCATTTTGCACCAAAGTGACCTGTTCCTTTAGCTGGGAAACTGGGTTTCTTCAATAAAGTTTGATTGTGGTAAATGAAAGATGGTTGTGACCGGGTTTAAAATAACCAAATCTCTTATGAAAGGTTAATGATGCATAATTAACATGGGTCACATTGAACCAAAAGTTCAAAATTTGTTTTTTTTTAAATCCTCAAAGATTTGAAAACCAAATATTTATAACCAAAAAGATATCAAATAAAATTGTGACTAAAGAAATTTTTAAAAAATATTTCAAATGATTCCTTTTTAAATTCAATTTTTCTTGGCGTGGTGATTTTTAAAAATATTGTCCAGATTGAACTATTTTTTAACATACCCAGATGTGATTTTCTTAAGCAAAATTGGAAAATGATTAAAAATATTTGAATTTTTCTTGTTTTATCTTTTACATGGAATGAGGGTTTTTTGATGACAGATTTTCTGCAAATAGAATTCAGAGGAAATAAAATCAGTTTAATATTCATTATACATGCATATATAGATGCACATACACATGCATATATACATACATATATATATCCACATACACATGCTTATATACATGCATATATATATACACACACATATACAGGCACATATACAAGTACATATACATGCACTAACACATTTGAGCATACATGCATGTGTGAATATATGCACACACTGAATGCTCAATGTACATGTTTGCATATATATATATATATATATATATATATGTATTAGTGTGTAATTGTGACAGCATGTATATATATATATATATATATATATATATATATATATATATATATATATATGTATATATGCGGAGTAAGGAAATGAATGCAAAATATATATTGGTGTAGTTTTAATGATTTGTTTATTGTTTGTTTGTTTTGTCAATGTGCTTCAACTTCAAAATTTTGAAGACAAAAACATTCAATTAAAATTATTTTAGGTGTGAAACATAAAATAATCACAATAGGTAAATCTTCATATCAGCTGGAAGTCATCATCAGGGCTGAATGTATATATATATATTTATATATATATATATATATATATATATATATATATACATGAAAATATCTTTTCATATAAATATATGCATATTGAGTAGCTCTTCATATATATATATATATATATATATATATATATATATTTACTAATCTAATATCAACCAGCATTCATGGTACCAGAAAAATAGAAAAAAAACCCCGCCAGGAACAAGAGATAAAAGTATCTAGAATCACTGCTCGGGGGGAAAAAGAAAAATATTATAGGTCAAAAAGAAAGAAAAGGCCAACCTCATCAGACCCCTTGAAAAAATCAAGGGATACGCCGTCAGTTGGTCAAAAGAAAATTTTTTTTTTTTTGTTATGTAAATTCTAAGCTAGGTGGGTTTTGGTGAATATAAGACAGCGTTTTCTCCTTTAGCATTAGTTGGATTTCGGCTTCCTGATAATCCGATAAGGTGAAACTTTAGTAGAAGATTTCCGACTCACGATTTAAGTTAATTTTATATATATATATATATATATATATATATACACATGTGAGGTGGGTATGGGTGTGGTGATGAAATATGACTAAAAAATGAATATGAGTCATTGAAAATAATTATTTATTCTCATAATATATTTCACTTATGTAGCTTCAGTAGATACCATGAAATTTCCTTTTATGCTTTTCATTTCTTCTTTCTTTATATATATATAGATATCTGTTTAGTTTTTTCTTTTAGTTTTTGGGAAGAAGTGGGGGGTTCATTTTTTCGGTCATATTTCTTCACCATTTAGTTGGATATCCCTAACTAAAATATCTATCAAATATATGCATGTATGTGTGTGCATATGTGTGTGTGCATGCATATGCGTGCATATATGTGCATACATATGCATGTATATGTCTTTATATATATATATTTTTTTTTTTCATCATACAACGTGTGAAAGCACGTGCGATACCCTAGCCTCATCAGCCGCCAACCAGGGTGATAACACAGTTTTGGTAGCTCAAGGCGGTACTGCCACTCCTGGCGCTACCGAGCAGCTTTTGCCACCGGATAGGGTATTTATATATATATATATATATATATATATATATATATATATATATATATATATATATATAGACTCTATACTATATTTACATATGTGTATGTATATTTGCATATATATTCATGTATAAGTCTATATATATATATACATTCAATATAATAATTACCAATCTGTATTTCTTTACATTCCCACTGTTCTATGTCAATATATGTGGACATAGTAAAAATGAAAGTTTCTTTTCTGATGATATAATCATAGTTATAAGAATAGTACTGATAAGAATACTAGTTCTAAGAATACTAGTTATAAAAATAGCAGTTATATGAATACTAATTTTAAGAAAATACTAATAGGAATACTAATAATAAGAATAGTGAATTTAAAGAATTGAAAGAATATAAGTAAAAATAAAAATAAAGTCTAAGTTCAACATTTGTTAATATTGTTCAAATGATTTTCCCTTAAATTTTTAATTCAAAATAAATCCAACTTTTATCTTTTCATTTCTTAAAAAATATAGATATCCAAATATATATCGACAAATAATACATTTTCATCTATTGGTTAAATTTCGTTGTTATGGTAACAAATGCAGAGCTCTTCATAGACACCAAGAGTCTCTTGAGCTCTGAGGAGAATTTTTAAAAGTAGAAAAAGAATAAAATTATCAATCTTATTTACTTTCTTTTCAAATATATCTGTGATTGTTTTCATGGCTAATAACTTTATATTTATATATATATATATATATATATATATATATATATATATATATTTATATATATA
>CAUZXS010003271.1:30000-135000 GCA_963585895.1 Sepioteuthis lessoniana | reverse complement strand
GTAGTACTTTTCTAAGAACTTATTCTCTGGGATATGCTTTTAACATATATAATCACATGTCATGCAACTTTCTGAGGCCTAATTTTTAGCCTAATATTAGAGGATCACACCTTACACAAGATACAAACTTTGTGTGTAAACAGTTAGATAAAACTAAGTCTAGTTTGTATTTAGCAGAGAATTAGGCTAAAATTTAGGTCTTAGAAGGTTGTATGAAATGCAAGTAAATACAGCACTTATCTGGCTTAGTTACATAAGAAGAAGTATTTTTTTACCTCCCACACCAATAATGTCAGATCGGGTCACATAGCTCCTTCTATCTCTCCTAAGCAAGTTTTATTCTTCTTGAATGAGTCAGAAGAGGCATTTTTTGTCCTTCCCTGCTAACAGAAGTGTTGATGGGGTCAGATAGCCCCTTCTATCTCTCCTAAGCAAGTTTTATTCTTCTTGAATGAGTCAGAAGAGGCATTTTTTGTCCTTCCCTGCTAACAGAAGTGTTGATGGGGTCAGATAGCCCCTTCTATCTCTCCTAAGCAAGTTTTATTCTTCTTGAATGAGTCAGAAGAGACATTTTTTGTCCTTCCCTGCTAACAGAAGTGTTGATGGGGTCAGATAGCCCCTTCTATCTCTCCTAAGCAAGTTTTATTCCTTCTGTACAAGGAGTAAAAGGTTAAGTTACAAACATGAATGATTAAGTCCTGATGTTCATCAATTTCAACAGATTTCAAAAAACAAAAGATTCTTAGACAAAATATGCTGATTGGATTTTGTACAAATCTTATTTGATTGACCAAGCTTGAAGGCATGAAACCTTATCTGAAATCTCAAGGTTTATTAGCATTTGTCATGATGTCATGCTTAATAAAGTTGTTCAGTATATAATTTATTATTCACAGAAAAATCTTTACATTTGCTTAACTAAGTACTTCAAACAGGAATGTGTTCTTTCTATTTAACTAGGGTAATTTCTATCCACTGCCAACTTGTCAAAATCTGTTACAGCTGGTCTTGAATCTAGGGTTGTCCTTCACCTAGACTGGTTCCCTACCAAGACCAAAGAGACCAGTTTATCCTTAAGGCTAAGTTCAAGTAAATATATATATCAATGATCAGACTTGTATATAATAGAGTATGCAGACTAAACAATTGCATATCAGTCCAATAGAATAATCATCAAAGGGTTCAGTAATCTCATCAAATTTGCCAAGAATAATTCAACACAACATAAATAATAAAATAAAAGGTACAAGTAGAAAATTTAGTGAACAATTAATTTTCAAAAAATAAAAGATTCTTGTTCAAAATATGCCAGTTGTATTTCGTACAAATAATTCAACACAATATAAGTAAAAAATTGAAAGGTTCTAGTAGAAAAATTTAGGAAAAACAATTAATTTTCAATGATCCTTAAACACTGATATTTTTATAACATTTAACAAAGGAAAAAAATTAATCTTTTTTTATTTCAACTTTAAAATGAAAAAATCATTAAAATAATTTAACAGAAATTTAAAAAAAAAAAAAAGAAAAAAAATGATATTAATAAAAAAGAAACAAAAATGATGCCAAAATTTTGATTCAGGTAGTTTTCTAGAGTTTTAGATTTGAATATATTTCAAACACCAGCAACTCCTCCTCCATGATTAATTAAAATAACACTCATCTAATACTGAGGAGAAATATGATGATTTATTAATCCTTTCAAAAACACAAAAGATTTAACAAAAAAAATGTAAGATCTTATAGAAAATTACAAAAAAAAAACCCAACACACATTGAAAAATTGGTCATCTTCACAAATCTGACAAGAATTTTTGATTGTCTACATTTAAATATTATTTATATTATTTATAAATACTTATGCATAAATATTGAAAATTATATTATAAATATTATATTATAAATATTATAAATTATATTATAAATACTTTAAAAAAATAACGGAGAAAATTATTCATGAACAAAGATGTTTTTTAATTCCTCTTCAGGAATTTTAGTGCCCAATATATTTTTTTTCATCTGATTTCTTGTTTTTTGAAATTCTCTCTTAGCTTTTAAAAAACAACCTTTTTTTTTCCATTTTTTCTCTTTTCCTAATCTTGTTGCAATTGTTATTGTTCTTGATATGAAATATAAGCAAATACAAAAGATTTTAAAAAAGCAAAAGATTTTAAAAATTTATTTGTTAAAACATTTTTAAATTTATCCACAAAATAAAGATTTTTCTCCTTTTTAAATAAAAGAGAAACTTACAAAATTTATATCTTGTTCGTCTTTATTTTTACTTATTCATTTATTTATTTATTTATTTACTTATCTAGTCATGGTTTTCTTCTTGTGGAATTTGTTTTGATTCAATTAAAATTTTTTGCCAGAAAGCTGGAAAAAAATGTTAACTTCATTTTAATCTTTTCCTTAAAAAGATGGTTCTAAAAAGTGATTAAAAAGAATGAAATATCTCTGGACACTTCTGATGGTGTAATGGTTAACAAGCAAGACTAATAAACCATCATTGTCTCATTTGATGATTGTATCTTCTACAGAGAAAGAGGAAGAGGAGAAAGAGGAGGAGAGTACCTCTTTAGTTTGAATACAGAATTTTCCCTTTCTTCCAATGGTTGTTATACCAAGGTTCAAGAATCCAGTCTGTCTGATTATTTACCATTAGCTCTTGGAAGAATAGTTGGATTCATATGCATCACTAGGTGAAATTTTGACAGCCACATACAGGATTTGAACTCAGTGATAACTGTTGCAACACAGGCACTTCCATAGTTGCATAACCATCTCTTCTCTTAACATGTTTTTTTCGAGGATGATGGTCAATCCTTTTTGGCCTGTCCAAACTGTTCTATCTTCTTCACTGTCCTACATTCCTTACGCTTACTCTATACTCTTTACTGGGGTATTTTTAATGAAGATATTTTCTTTTGTGAGGAAATATGAAAACGCAGAGATCTTTTACTGGAAACTCTCATTCATCTATACTATGCATGAATGGTCCCAATAACCATATATGTTGGGAAAAGTTGAAGTACAAACGATGGGAACAAAAGAAAACTGAGTGTATTTGAAACCGATTGCCTCAGAACTATTACATCAAAATGGATAATATAATGAGTGACCTTTGAATACCAAATCACTGACATTATGAAGAGGAAAAGATTAGAGCAGTTAGGTCACGAGTCATGCAAAGACAATACCAGCTATGTCAATCATTCATACAAGAATGACTTTACCAGGAGAAGACCCAGAGGTCAACCATCTGAATGATGGATTGACCTAATAGAGAGAACACAAGACAAACACCGCTAACACAGAAAGACTGGCAAAAGACAAGTCAAAACCTTGTGTAGATAAATATCTGCAAAGAACTCTCGCGGATTTATGCAAAAAAATAATAAAAAGTAATGCTGTAAACTATCACAAAAGGAGTACAAGACAAGGCATGACTGGGTGGGAAAGGTGATCCACTAGAAATTGTGCAAGAGATTGAAATTTGACCATACTACCACATGGTAGATGCACAAACCAGATTCCGTCCTTGAAAATGAGACACATGAAATTCACTGGGATTTTGAGATACAAATGGCTCAGCAAATCCCGGCCAGATGACCAAGTCAAGTGATAATTAACAAAAAAAGAGAATTTGTCATAATGTGGAGTTTGCTGTCTCAACAAAATAGAGACGGAAAATAAAAGAAATCAAATAGGACAAATCGAGACCATTTAGACAACAGTATTTATAAGATCGGCCAAAACACTGAGAAGAGTCCAGGGAACCTGAGGAGACTTGCAGTTCTTCAGATATCAGTGTAAGATCACCGGCTTACGCTGATGTGAAAAACTCACAAAGAGTAAAATAATCATAATAGTTGGAAAAGTAATCCACTGAGAATTGTGAAAGAGATTCAAATTTGACAATACTAACAATTGTATCAGCACAAACCAGAATCTGTCCAAGAAAATAAGGTGAGTGAAATTCTCTGGGATTTTGAGATACAAACGGATTACTTAATCCTGATCAAAAGGTCCGATTTAATGTGAATTAACAAGGAAAAAAGAACTTGTAATCTAAAGGATTTTGATGTTCCAACAGACCACAGAGTGAAAATGAAAAAAAAAAAAAAAAACGAAAAGATAATCAAATACTTCGATCTTGCCTGAGAAGGAAAAAACCTGTAGAACATTAAGGTGTCAGTAATACCAATTGTAGTTGGTTCTCGTTTCAAAACGATCAGAAAAGTCTTTGGAAAAAGACTGGTGGAATTGGAAAGCAGAGGAAGGGTGGAGATCACAATATTCTCAAGATCAGATAGAATACAAAGAAGCGTCTTGGAGTCTTGAGGAGACTTGTAGACACTCAGAACCAAGTGAAAGACCACTGGCTTAAAACTTGTGTGAAAAACTCAAAAGGAATGAAATGATAATATTTTAATGCTTTTTACTTGCAAAAAGTTTTAAAGCAGAATGGTGTATTTTACTAAATTTTTGTACATGTTTTAAAAAGTGTACAATCAAAAAAAATAACGCAACTAGAATAATCAAGTGATATGGGAAAAAAGAAAGAAAAGATGGCGATATTTTCTCCCTAGCCTTTCTTTGAAGATTAAGTTCGTTTGACCTCCTGGGAACTACTAGTACGGCAGACAATTAGTGCAGTTGTGCCATGGGATGAGGGCTTGCACCCAGTTTCTGGGTAATACTTGTAAATTCTGCCCTTAAGAAAACTTCTCACAGAAAAACTGTAGTGCATCCACGTAGATATGGAACTGACAGGAATCAAATCCCTCTTCAGACCATTCTAATCCCCTTGGGCAACCAGTCGTCATATTGAGGGTCTCGAAAAAGTCAGACACGTGGTCACAGAAAAAATACCACTCCTTTTTTTGAGTGTTTCAAACCAGGAAGTCTTGAAGCAATTTTTTTGTTGATGAAGGAAATACTAAATCCTAGTCCACCCACATTGACGGGAAGGTTCACTGACCCCGAAATTTACGTCCTTTCTTGTCGCTCATAGACTGGAACTTTTCAAAACTCGTGTGACCATTTTTCATACCTATTCTAAGAGTTCTCGTGATTGACCCTTTGTTGTCGGTCACACAACCGAGTCCCAGGCTCACTGGTGGAAAGGAGTAAATTACACTACTACATAGTCAACATTATCTTTATCTATAACTTGGCAACAGATACTGGAAAACAGTATATTTTCAATATATACAATCGAAAATATTTTTTGCTTTTTGATATTTTTTTGCAAGGAACATTGTCTACCTTGAGATCTTGTAGACAAAAATAAGAATTGTTCTGGTTTTCTATGTCGTATATGAATTTAGAATTACAAGAACATATAGTAAGAACAAAAATAGAGATAATATCATTAGTTACAAATTGAAAGATTAACATTAAACACTGTTTCAAAGCTTTGTACATTATAACTTGAAAAGAATTCGAGTATATATATATATATATATATATATATAACTTACATGAAAAAATAAGTCATATAAACTTAAAGATTGTTTCTATATATTTTGAACCCAGAAATACCGGTTACATCAGGTAGTATATATATATATATATATATATATATATATATATATATATATATATATATATATATTCTCAGGAATAGATTCAAAGACATTCGTGAGTGATTCAACTTTTGTTGACGAGACAACTAGATGGGAACGGAGCGAGATACAAAAAGAGTAATAATGTGTGTAAGTAGGACATTATTATTTTGATACATTTCTTTGTTTGAATAACTAAAACACGAAGGAAGGTGTTGTGTAAGCTAAAATTTAGTTACTTACAAATTGGGAAATTATCCTTGGTTATTTTTATTAAAGAAATGTTTGTAATATATAAAATATTGCTGTGTCATGTATTGTGTCGAATAAAATGCAACGTGTCATTTGCCATGGTCATAATACAGGTTGTTCTTGCTGCTGCTGCCTTTACTTTTATACCTGAATGTGTCAGAGTTTCTGAGGCCGTAGAAGTCGGAAAAAGATGGATAACTGACACCACGTAAGAACTAGCTTTCTTCTTTCTTTTAGGAACAATTTTTTTCGTATCTTTGATTCGTTCTTCGTTTTCAGTTCACGTAAACATTAATCTCCTCTTAACCCAACAACCAAAAGCGAGAAAGAGTCCGAATCAGGAGATCTGTCATATATATCGGGGTTCACAGAACACTGTACATCCACATTCATCTCTGGTTGGGTGTCTTGACCAGCACTCGTTATCGCTTAGATAGTGACCTCAACAATACCGATCCGAAGAGCAAGATTAAACATATTTTGTTACACATAGCCCACTGGAAGAGATGCTGAACTCTGTCAATTCATCTTTCTCCTGGCTGCAGTCTTTTCTGATAATTTATCAATTTGTGCCCTGGAATAATTTGCTTACCATATTACTGCGATCGGCATTTGAAGCTAATTAAAAGTTAGGATTTTGAATTATTAGTTTCAAGATAAGCAGGTCTTCTCTGTTTCGATCCTCTGACGAAACAAAATTTTTCACAATATACCAAGCTTTAAAAAACTATACACAACGGAATGCTCCAACTATATATACATACCGAAGTTTCTAGAACTGCTGCGGAATATACACGCGAATAAATACCTATTCCATAGATCATGTTTCTCTTCGGACTTTTTCTAACGTTGACAACTGCAGACAATGACATTATGATAATATAAAAGTCATGTAGAAATTAGTCCACATAGCATGACTAAGCAAGAAATATGTGTAGGTAACAAGATCAGCTAATTCTTATTTCTTTTCATCGATTTTAACATGCCAACGTATCTGGGGTTATTTTATGCCGAGAGGTTAGAGAATTGAGTACATTATACATTTATATCTACGTTTTTGTATAGTTTCTTAAGTTTTTGCATACATCTATATGATATTAAGTATTCCTATCTAATATAAATAATTTGTAAACAGATTTATTTGATTCATCGACAGGACCCTTACTATTTGTATAATAGACACTACCACTCCGTATCAGAGTAGACCTGGGAGTAATGGCAATAAAGCAGTACTCCACATTCTCTGTCAAACGCAGTATTTTTGTTTGCCGACATCTTACAGTCAAGATATTTTAAGTCTGACTGACAGCGTCTACTTTTGGGTGGGGGTCTTACCCCTCTGCTGGGGATAGAGTCAGTGTATTCTAACCCTCACCGACAGAGTAAGTCTACTTTTGGGTGGGGGTTTTACCCCTCTGCAGGGGATACAGTCAACTTATTCTTAGCACTGACTACAGAACGATCTTATAGATGTCTTCTGGGATTTTTTCCTGGTTTTTCTAACTGCAAATGATGACGTCCTCCAAATATGAAAGTCTGCATAATATGACTTAATAAGACAGATCTGTAGGTAAAGTGATCTGTCAATTCCAAGTTTTTTTTTATATATCGAATAAATTGTCCCTTATTAAAGATTTATGATTGATTTCTATGAGAAGAAAAACAGTAATTTTATTCTAATTTTATACTTCATTTAAATATTGAGGACAGTTTCAATTTGTTTTTTTTTTGTTTGTTTTTTTGTTTTTTTGCTTTTTTTGTTTGTTTGTTTAATGGCATATCAACTTTCATGGAAGACAAATTCGCCCGGACTTTAGTTCAGAACGAGGCTCCGAAAAGGAACAATGGCAGACTTGAGGCCGTAAGGCAACCGATTTCGTCTGGGCTACTTTCGGGTGGGTGAGCTGCATTATTGACTCCTTTGGACAAGCTTAGCTCATCAGGCTCACATTGCACGAAGTGGGTGGATGAGCAACATAGACCAACAGGGTACGAGCCTCGGCTCGTGCCCGACCTCCTACTCTAATCCCCACTTTAATCGACCTTCGGGTCATTGACCTTGTGTCAAATCCTGTCTGGTGGGAGGCAGAGGCAAATAGGTTGATTCGTCCCAGGATTCATTTTGAAGGACTTAAATGTCATCAACTCGGAAAACAAAACCGATCAATCGTGCTTGAATTCCAGCTAAGACTGCTTATATTTTATTCGCATTACTGTCTTCAGAAAGACATGAAACCAACTTTACCTATCGGCTGATATATTTAAAAAAAAACAAATCATCTTACGTTTAGTCTCATCGACTTTTATCACACAATGATTCTATACTGCTCTACTGGGGCTGTAGAATACACCGATTGCACCTCTGCAGAGGGGTAAGACCCCCCCCTAACGAGTGTCCTGGATATGACACTAAACAATCTGATGGTGAGGTTCCAGTGGTGCTGGAGTTTTGGGGAATGCGGAGTACCCCTTCATTGCCATCGCTCCCAGGTCCACTCGGGCCCGGAGTGGTAGCACCTGATAGGGCCCTATCTATGGGTTAAATAGAACGAACAGCGTACTTATGCTAAACTGAATTGAGTAAACTGAATAGCTTGAAATAGAAACGTTTTTGATAATTAAACCGTACTTACACTTAAACTGCGTGCTTACGCTTAACTGAATTATTTGAAATAGAACTGTTTTTTGACATCAAAACTGTATTTACACTTAACTGAATTATTACATATAACTGCTTGAATAGTTTGAAATGGAAATGTTTTTGACAATTAAACTGTGTACTTATGCTAAACTGAACTGTTTTCAATAGAATAGATTATTTACATAAAACTGGATTTGGCGTTAAATAACCTACAAAGGTTGATATGCCATAAAACCAAACAAACCAAACCATCTATACTGCTCTTTCATATTTACGTAAGCAGAGGTAGCAAATAGGGCTGCTACATTCATTGTCACCCTTTACGGGTAGGGCCCAGAAATAACGGTTTTCTCATGCATGAACGAAATTCTAAAATCTGTTTTTCTGTTCGTAGAAATACGGTAAAACCTCTAAGGTCAAATATTAGTGGTAGTCTAGTCGACTAAACTTTGTTTCATTTGGTACAAGGCCAGAAGTATGGGACTTCAGGTGAGAATCAAACTCACTTCTTATGGTTTGCTAGACTAATTCGCAAGAAATCTGCATAGATGTAAATACGCGCCGTTGCATTATTAACTGACGGAAAAAAAGCCAGAAAAAAAAACTCTCCACGCGCCGGCACGATTCATAGTATCAGCAGGTTTAATGAATGCTCTACGGGGTCAAAGTGTCATCGATGAATGAGTCAAATCTGAGGTGTATAAACAAATTTATACAATAACAGCTGTGCAAATAATCCATTATAAGATGATGTAACAAAGCCTTTATCAGATGAGCGATGATTCTGGGTTAAGGCATAGTTTCGGAGCCTAAGTATCATTACCGGTAACCCAGACCACCCCAAGCAGTACTCCTCAATACCACCAACCTTTGTTGATTTGTCATCACTCTGTGGAAATGCCATATCTATACTGTTTCCCTTTGGCCATTATTCTGTATCTGTTCATATACATATATATGCATATATACATATCAGCTCATTGGCACTATGGTTAGAGTGTTTGCCAAAGGTCCGGGAGACTGGGGTTCAATCCCAGGTCGAGTCATACCAAAGACTCGAAAAATGGTACTTGATGCCTCTTTGCTTAACCTTAGTATTATAATGTAAGGATCAAAAGTAAGTGGAGCAATCCAGAAAAAGGAGTATCACTCTTTGATTGAAAAAGGAGTCGCCCTCGACTACAGTCAGCCAACTTACATATATATATATCCTCTTGTCGGACGATGTAAGTCCAAAATTAGTCCCGTATGTGATGATTGAGTTGGTAATGAAACCTCGGTATCCGACCTCAATTGGATATGTATTTGTTATCCAGCAATTTCCGACACATTCTTTTCGCAGATCTTCATATTTTTACAACTTACGCTGATGTGCCCAGTCAATATTTTCCTAAAAAGAGACGGTTAATTCGACAACGAAAACTTTCCTTAAATTAACAGACGAAATAACGATATCTGGACGCTATTTCAATTGGCAGTGCGAGTCGATGTTCCAAATTAATTACAACGTGCCAGTTCGTGCAACCATCAAACAATTATATATATGTTGCAGAGGCCGGATAAATATACCGGTCTCCGCAAACTTTTGAAATATAAGTGATTGACAACGAACGAGGCAGGAATGACAAAACAAGGGTGTTGCTTCGAAAGGTCAAACTTTATTATGGCAAATCGTAAATCGGGAAAGCGTACGGCGAACAATCGCCGCAGCTGGATGGTGATCGTTGGAACAGGTCTGGGTAGCTGGTACAAGACTGGTATTCGTAGGATAGGTGGTCGCTGGTGCAGGACTGGTATTCGTAGGATAGGTGGTCGCTGGTGCAGGACTGGTATTCGTTGGATAGGTGGTCGCTGGTGCAGGAAGATGGTCGCTGGTTTAGGACTGGTAATTGCTGGTGTCTGCTGGTACAGGAAAGTGGTCGCTGGTTCAGGACTGGTAGTCGCTAGTGTCTGCTGGTGCAGAAAAGTGGTCGCTGGTTCACGACTGGTAGTCGCTGGTGCAGAACTGGTATCTGTTGGTGCAGGAAGGCGGTCGCTGGTTCAGGACTGGTAGTCGCTGTTGCAGAACTTGTAATCGCTGCTGTAGGAAGGTCACCGGTGCAGGGCTGGTAGCTACTGGTGCAGAACTGGTAGCTGCTGGTATCTGCTTGTACAGGAAAATGGTCGCCGGTGCAGGACTTGTAGCTGCTTCAGCAGGGAAGTGGCCGCCGGTGCAGGAGTGGTAGCTGCTAGTGCAGAACTGGTAGCTGCTGGTGCAGGAAGATGGTCGCCAGTGCAGGAGTGGTAGTTGCCGCTGCTGTGAAGTGGTCGCCGGTGCAAGAAGGTAGCTGCTGGTGTCGTCTCTAAGAGTATTAGACTTTCTGAATTAGACCTGAAAAGCCCTGTTAGATTGAGAGGCTGGTAGTTGTGTCTGCTGCATTGTGCCGTCTCAAGAGGTGTTTGGATAGACTTTCTGAATAGCCCTGAAAAGGACTTTTAAGCTGAGAGGCTGGCAATCTTCCTGCTTCGTCTGCGGCTGGAATCAGGACGTCTGCTTTAGGGGAAGCATTGAGCAGTTCTCATGGGCAGCAGCTGCTGATGAGGCTTTAGTCGTAGAACGACCAGGGAAGAATCTGGCTTCCTCCGACACTCTCGGCTGGCCCCCTGCCCAACTGACTTAATCCGGTTTGATACCACTGCTTTTATAGCTACTGTGTGCGACTACGCTATGTGGTCTATGTTAGATGACCTTGCTTATTATTACTATATTATAGTGAGAAACTTCATTCTAATTCGACCGTGTGTTTTTAAATACTACCTATTTTGTCCATTAGTTGAGGACTGTCCTTAGAAAAAAAGGCTGAATTTAATATTAAAAAAACGTTCTGTGCGGAGCAATTTAGTCCCTTAACGAATCTTTCCTAAATACTATTGGCTGATGACATCAGTGACTCAGCATTTTTAGGAATGGGGTTTGTTTGTTCTATTTTCGTTTGAGTTATGAATAATCGGTCGACTACGATATATATATATATATATAGAGAGAGAGAGAGAGTATTGTTTAAGTTATTATTTTAAAAAAATATTTCATTGTGCTAATAGAATGCTTTTGGTTTCAGTAAAATAGATTAGTATTATTTTTTTATTAGGATTAATGTTTAAATATGATGAAGCAGATATTAATTACACAAACACACAGACACAGACATACACACACACACACACACACACACACACACACACACAGACGGGAAACCGGATGACAGAAGGACACTGACTCCACTGGAACAAAAAGAGGGGTGATAGGGTTAGAATAGAAATATAGATTTTTAATTTTTAAGAAAACAGAGAATTATTCATGACACAAAATGACTCATTTATCAAGCCAGTGGGTAAGAGACTAGATGGTCTTGAATTCTGTAACAGTTGATAAAGATAATTGTTCGAATCAGGACTAGATTGATACAAAAGCGAAAAAAAAACTTAAATAGAGTCATTATTTAAATCACAGCCAGATATATATATATATATATATATATATATATATATATATATATATATATATATATAACTAAAGGGGCCTCTTACAATTGAGTAGGATTATCATTTGAATCACGGCCACATACATGTATAACCAAAGAGGCCTCTAACAGTTGAGTAGGATTTTCATTTGAATCACGGCCAGATATATATATATATATATAACCAAAGGGGCCTCTTACAGTTGAGTAGGATTGTCATTTGAATTAGGGCCTGATATGTATAACCAAACAGGCCTCTTACAGTTGAGTAGGATTATTATTTGAATTAGGGCCAGATATATATATAACCAAAGGGGCCTCTGACTATTGAGTAGGATTATCGTTTGAATTAGGGCCAGATATATGTATAACCAAAGGGGCCTCTGACTATTGAGTAGAATTATCGTTTGAATTAGGGCCAGATATATGTATAACCAAAGGGGCCTCTGACTATTGAGTAGGATGATCGTTTGAATCACGGCCAGATATATGTATAACCAAAGGGGCCTCTGACTATTGAGTAGGATTATTGTTCGAATTAGGGCCAGATATATGTATAACCATTTGAATTAGGGCCAGATATATGTATAACCAAAAAGGCCTCTTACAGTTGAGCAAGATTATCATTTGAATCGGGGCCAGGTATATGTATAACCAAAGAGGCCTCTTGCAGTTGAGTAGGATTATCATTTGAATAACGGCCAGATGGATGCATAAGCGAAATAACCTCTTTTAACAGTCAATGTTGAAGGTAGTATCCTCATCGTCACAGTTAAACTTGTAGCGTATTCAAGAAATGAAATACCAAGAGTCATTAAACTTATACGCTATTCCATATAAATTTTCACTTCCTTCTCTTGTTCTTCTTTCGCTATAACTTTCTGCGCTTTTATTTATTGTATGCTTGGAGTTAAAAAAGATATTTAGTTGAGTCTCTACTCACCAAGGCCAATATCCGTGATATACTAACAATGAATAAATGGAAAGAAAGACAAAATAAATCCATGGACACATATAAGAATATCTAACATTTAATATATACAATATACATACCTGTAGTATAAAAAAAAAGAATTCACGAATGTTTCCCAACCGATATTACAATACATATATGTCCCATGAATAAGCAATATGTGAAGTAGGAACAAAATGAAGAAAGTTTTGGTTGATTAGCATGCTTAATATCATCATGAGATTCCGCCTCTCCTGGAAGATCAAGAGACAACATCTCCACTGTTCAAAGAATAGAGTCAAAAAGAGGTTGAGAACAGCTTTCTGAACTATCATGTGACTTTTCACGAGGCTCTCAACGGATATGCCATTTTCTCTAAGGGAAGTCATTATTCATTGTCTCGCCTCCTCCTATTTCTGCTTTAGTTTTTACTCTTTAGCAGTAAAAAAAAGAAGAAAAGAAAAAAGAAAAGAAAAGAAACATTTCAAATATGTCTTTGTTGGACTGAGAACTTTTTTCGGCACACTCTCGTATATTAAGCAAAGCTACCTTAGTGCAAAAAGTGCGATTAAATTGCTTTATGCTTCCAATACGAGAAGTTGAAAGTTTCTTTCTCTTTCAAGATAATTCGTGAATAAAAAAAAGATTAAAAAATTCTTTAGAAAGAAAACTCGTAAATAAATTCTGAGAAAAAAGAGGAAAATGATGGTGAAAATCGATAAATTAACGTCATGAGAGCGGTGCGATTTGCAACCAGGGAGATATTAGTTACGTGACTTTTATTCAGTAGAAACTAAAGACAAGAGAGAAAACTAGAACCAAGTGGAAAGAAAAATAAAAGTCATAAAAATAAATGGATCTAGCCAATAGTATATATATATATATATATATATATATATATATATATATATATATATATATAGTATAATGGTATCCTTGTGCTACACTCAATTAACATATATATATATATATATATGTATATATATATAGTATAATGGTATCCTTGTGCTACACTCAATTAATATATATATATATATATATATATATATATATATATATATATATATATATAGTGTAATGGTAACCTTGTGCTACACTCAATTAATATATATATATATATATATGTATATATAGTATAATGGTATCCTTGTGCTACACTCAATTAATATATATATATATATATATATATATATATATATATATATGTATATATATATATATAGTATAATGGTATCCTTGTGCTACACCCAATTAATATATATATATATATATATATAGTATAATGGTATCCTTGTGCTACACACAATTAATATATATATATATATATATATATATATATATATATATATATATATATATTTTAAAGACTTTTTCGCATAACTGTAAATTCTGCATTATTCGAAATGTGTTTATAGGCTTGAGGCTTGAACAGAGGCGTGTCATCAGATTTTGGGCGGCTGAAATGTGCAAATGATAAGAAATTTTTCCGAAGAATTTGTGATGTGTACGGAGAAACATACTTTAATGAAAAAGAGGTTTAGAAATTGGCTAAGCATGGGTTTGCCACAACGAGCCAAAAACGAAAAGACATGAAATGAAAATACACTGAATCTCCGGTAAAGAAAAACTTCTAGGCGCAGCGGTCATAAAGGGAGATCATATTGACCGTCCTCTGTGACATTAAAAGACCCATTACTATTGGTTTCCCTGAGAAAGGTTCAACTGTTAACATTGCTTTCTATTGCCAACTCTTTTGGTAAAATTCACGTTTCTAATGAATGAGCCTTATATATATATATATATATATATATATATATATATATATATATATACGTGGTGAATTCAATAAGTTTCCAGAATCTTTGCACAGGGATTTAAAATTTTCATAGATTCTTGAAAATTCAGTATGTTATTGCTATACATCTTATGAGATGACCGACCAATTTTTATGACTTAACGTTCAAATGAACAGCTACAGCAGCAATTGGAATACACCCTACTAAAGCCTGATTGTCACTGCTGGTGAATTTAAAAAATGCAATCTGACACTTAAGAAGAACGATATGCAATAAACTTCTGTTTTAAACTTGGAAAAACTGCCACAGAAACGTATGGAATGCTTCAGGCTGCTTTTCGACCGTCTTGCATGAATCGACCATCAGTTTTTGAGTGGCATGAGAGATTCAAGGAAGGCAGGGAGTCTGTGAGGGATGATGAGAGCTGTGGGAGGAGTAAGGAAGTCAATAGATCAGATTTGATTGGCCAAAGGGTTAGGGTTACTATGCTGAGGTTTTAAGGGAGTTCAGGGAGAGATTCCTTGGGAAGAGGCCAGCACTCTTCAAATCGGGTCAGTGGCATTTCCACCAGGACAATGCACCAGTCCACAACTCCATCCTTGTCACAGACTATTTGACGAAGATGGGCATCAACACAGTTCCTCACCCTCCCTATAGTCCACAACTTGCTCCCTGTGACTTTTGGTCATTCCCTAAGCTCAGAGGCTGTCGTTATCAGACAATTAAGATGAAAGAGGCTGTGACGAAGTCCATTGACACGCTCACACAAGAGGACTTCGATGGGGCCTGCCAGAAGTTGTTGGAAAAGTACAACAAATGCATTGCACCTGGAGGAGATTACTTCAAAGGGGACTAGAGTTTCATGTGTGTACTATCAATAAAAGTGCCCATACGAAAAAAGTCTGAAATTTATCTAATGATCCTCGTATATATATATATATATATATATATACGAGGATCATTAAATATACCAAACTTCAATATATATATATATATATATATATATATATATATATATATATTGAAGTTTGGTATATATATATATATATATATATATGTTCGCTGTCAACTGGCATATGAGTAAGACCATTTCCAGATTTTGTTTGTTCTAAACAGCCGTATCGGGAAATACCTGTATCAAAGAGAATATTTATATAGTGTGTACGGAACTAGTTCCAAGTTTTGGTAATCAGAGTCAGAGAGACAGTATGTACGAACAAATTCGATAATACTGCAAGACAAGCTACGAGCTGGGATATCAACCCAGGTATTTCTACATGCCAGCGTTATGTGCTAATTAACCCTTAATAGCGAGAAGCTTCCTCCGCCCTTTGACAGTTCTTGTTTTTCGTCCAGGTGGGTATCTAGCCACCCTCCTCGCCAGACAAACTTGGTGGGTGTACCGGTTTAGTCGCTGATTACCCAACTATGGAAAAATTAGTACTGTATTATATATATATGATAAAATTAAATTAAATTCCTCCCAAACAGTAACCAGATTGGTACTACTGTATGGTTGCACGACCGGGACTCTGACGAATCGACCGGAGAAATAGCTTGATGAGAACTATACAAGGATGTTACGTGCTTTTCTGAACATACCTAGGAAGCGGCATTCTACAAAACAGCGGTTATATAGTCACTTACCGCCTATTTCACAAACTTTCCAAGTAAGACGGGTGTAATATTACGGACTGGCGCCGTCATTTAATTGCAGCGGTCTCAAGGTTAAAGAACATTCGAGCACATCAGCTGTCATCAGTCATTGGGTGCAAAGGTCTGACGATCAAAAATATCACGAACCTCACTCGTGCAGGCAGAATGACCTGTAGAGTTCAAGCGTGATTTTAATATAATCAACGCGTGAACTTTCACGTGTTGCACTACTGTTCCACTGGTGATCATCGAACCTTCTGGAACCTTCGAATTGATCCATCAAATCGCTATATAAGAAAATCAAGTAGCGAGATTTTGGCAGTTCAAGACAGGTTTTCAAGCAGGTTCCAACAGAGGCACGCGCCCCGACCCATGTCATAACTCAGCCTGTCATAGCAACCCGACTGAGATGATAAGTATCAACTGGCCGACGATAACAACGCCGCTGTCATCACCAGGAAGAGGAAGGTGAACCTTTTCTACGTACGCTAGCTGAAATGTGCGGAAAGAAAGAAGACGTTTGATAGCGACAAAAAAAAAAAAAGAGAGAGGGCGAGGAAGAACGCTATTGAACGAACTTTTTTGACACAACGTTTTGATTTTTTTTTTTTTTTGTCCGTTGCTACACGGCGAACCAAGGACAAACTCATAAGTGACGTTCTTCTGTAGACTCAGACACAGGGACACACCAGTGTTGGTTGACAAGCAAAACTCATATAAATCGGTTCTGTACGAACACGGGATACCGTCTAGAGGACATACCAAAAGCGATGTCAAATAGAAAAAATGGTGCTAGACGGTCAAGAGAATCCATACTAACAACACCACTTAGTGAAGATGATGCTGATACTGCTATAATGATGATTTACAAAAACACAAAAGCAATGGTTCGCTCGCCCGATGGTGACACTGACTTCTTTGACATTGTCTATAGTGTCTTGCGAGCAGATCCTTTAGTAATATATATAATTTGCCAAGATTACGTACTGCGAACGTCAATAGATCTAATAAATGAAAATTGTTTCACATCAAAAAAGACAAAATCAGGCGATATCCAGCAGAAACTATGATAGACGCAGACAACGTGGATGGTCTAGCGCTTCTCGTAAATTTACCTGCCCAAGCTGAATCCCTGTTGCATAGTCTGGAGCTAGCAGCAGGAAGCATCAGCCTCTACATGAATGCAAAAAAAAAAAGCTGGTGAAGCTATAACTGTTTCTTCTTGGAGTTTTTGATCTGTCTTCCTCAAACTAGTTATTTGGCGGTACGATTGGGAAAAATTCATTTATGGGTCAAAGACGTTTATAAGAAGGAATACCGTTACAAATTTTACACTTCAAAGCGGAGACTTACGTTGGCTTTCATGAAAATAGAACTCTTTTCGCAATATTTAATTTGATAATTATCTGAAAAAGTATTTGAAACAAGATTATTAAAGGAAATAATGACCGTTAATACCTCTTACACAAACTATGGAAACAGCGCATTTAGAGAATGTTACCCCTGTTTTTTGTTTTTTTTATTTAGCAGTAAGTTGTAAGTAAAGTTGGCGACCGTAATTGAGGGCGACCAGAAGGCTCCCTTTTCAATAGCTACTACACTGAGGTGTAGGGGGGGGCGCTACTCCTTTCCCTGGATTGCTCCACGTTACCCTTGATACGTACCTTATAATGCTGAATGTTTAGCAAGGAGGTATCAAGTACCATTTTTAAAGTCTTTGGTATGACACGACCTAGGATTGAACCCATTGGCGAACACTCTACCCACAAAGCCAATGAGCCGGGGTTTTTTTTTAGCAGTAAATAAACTAATAACTCATAAGATGCAAAAAATTTTTGTTTAGTAGCTGAACATTCTGGCTTCAAAGCACACTTGATTAGATTATTTAAATTAATGACTTATTTTCTCCAAGTTATGCAGGGGAGTTATTATTATATTATCTAATTCATTTACAAACAAATCAGAATCAATACTTTGTTGTCCCGCACAGTTTTTAAAAAAAAATTTTTTTTATTTTCAGCTAAATAACATAGCAAACAAATGTACTAATTCAGTAAATTTTGGTAGGTTTAGTATTATTATAAAGTCCGGATAACATCATTTACCCCCTAAATTACAACTCAAGTATCCTAAGTAAAAACTAATTCAAACTGAAAAATATGCAAGATGCGTAAGATGATAAGGTAGTATGACATATATAGGTCATTGGATTATAGTGATATAAGTTTGTATGACACTTTTGCCACTCTCTTCGTCTACATAACTACATCCCAGTGACAAGCATAACAAGAAAATTGGGGACTATATAAACTTCAAAAAAAAGTTTGAACATCCAACACCATGTTCATTTATAAGAAAAAGTCTCTAACGATGAAGTTTTTATTTTGAAATTAATTAGACTCAAATAATTATTATTTGGCATTGCAATAGCCATCTAAATTAATACAATACAATAAAATAAACTTCAAGCTTTATTTCAGAGTAATTTCTCTTAAACTTTTTTGTCATCTAAATCGACTGCTTTTAATAGTTTTGAATATCAGCAGACGTTTGATAACGGAACTTTCTTCTTCAGGTTTAATTTTGGAGTTAACTTCTTGAAGGGTTGCCTTCACCCCAGTCTTGTCTTTACACTGGAGTCCCTTCTACTCCCTATATATATATATATATATATATATATATATATATATATAATTTACAAGTGCTTTCTATAGTTTTTATGACCTGACTTTTTAGAATGTATTGGTCAAAAGTATTTGAACAAACAATTTGTTTTTTATTGCCTAATATTGTATATGCCATTACATTTTTAGAGAAGTCAAAAGTTCAAATTATATTAGTAACCTGGCAACTCTTCAAATAACAAAGTGAATTTGCCTTTTCAATCTCTGTGATCGATTCCGACCAAGATTTTAGAAGGACAGAATTTTTTTATTATTTAACAATATAATTTTCTTAAAAAGAAATCATTTTTCCGAAATTTACCTATCAGAACTCCCAAAAATATCTAAATGTCTTTTTGATTACAATAAAAGTTTGTTTCTTCTTGCCTATTGTTCTTGTTTAAAACTATTAAAAGCAGTCGATTATATGCCAAATGTGTGTAGTGTGTGTGTGTGTGTGTGTGTGTGTGTGTGTGTGTGTGACAGAGAGAGAAAGAAAGAAAGAGAGAAAGAGAATGTGTGTGTTTATGTGCGTGTGGGAAAGGAGTGTGTTGGTTGGAGTGTGTAAGTGTGTGTAAGAGAGAGAGAGAGAGAGGGAGAGAGAGAGAGAGAGAGAGAGAGAGAGAGTGTGTGTGTGTGTGTGTGTGTGTGTGTGTGACAGAGTGTGTGAGTTTGTGAGAGAGAAGGAGTGTGTTTGTGAGAGAGGAGTTTGTGGGAGGTGTGTGTGTATGAGAGAGAAAGAGGGGTGTGTGAAAGAGATTGAGAGGGTGTGTGCGAATGTGTGTATGTGTGTGTGAAAAAGAGTGTGAACGGTGTGTGTGGGGTGGAGTGTGTGCGTGGATATGTGTTTGTGAGTAAGAGAGAGAGAGAGAGAGAGAGAGAGAGAGAGTGTGTGTGTGTGTGTGTGACAGAGTGTGTGAGTTTGTGAGAGAGAAGGAGTGTGTTTGTGAGAGAGGAGTTTGTGGGAGGTGTGTGTGTATGAGAGAGAAAGAGGGGTGTGTGAAAGAGATTGAGAGGGTGTGTGCGAATGTGTGTATGTGTGTGTGAAAAAGAGTGTGAACGGTGTGTGTGGGGTGGAGTGTGTGCGTGGATATGTGTTTGTGAGTAAGAGAGAGAGAGAGAGAGAGAGAGAGAGAGAGAGAGAGAGAGAGAGAAAGTGTGTGTGTGTGTGTGTGTGTGTGTGTGTGTGTGTGTGTGTGTGTGTGAAAGAGAAAGGGAGTGTTTATAGTTGAGAGGGAGAATTTGCATGTGTTTTAGAAAGAGAGCGTGTGTGAGGGAAAGAGTATGAAAGAAAATAAGTGAGTGTAAGAGAAAGAGAGAGAAAGTGTATGGTTGTTTGTGTGTCAAAGAGAGAGTGGGTGTATGTGTGAGAAAGAGTATGCTTACGCGTCAGTGAGAGAGTGTGTATGAGAGGGAAAGAGAAAGAGAGCGCGTGTAAGAGAGAGAGAGAGAGAATGAAATAGTGTGTGTGTGTATGTGAGAGAGAGAGAGAGAGAGAGAGAGAGAGAGAGAGAGAGAGAACGAAGAAGGAGGGTGTTTGTATATGAGAGGAAGCTTAGTTTAATCCAATGAGCATTTCTGTTTGAACAGAATCTCCTTTCCAAAGACTTGCTTCAATTCCAAACTTTCTCTGGCTTCATAAAAGATTCTTCAACGTATTGATTTTCTAAGCAAGATGCTTAGGGCAACTGAAAAATCAAATGGGTCTTCGGAAATAGTTCCTCTTTAAATAGAATATGTTTCCAAATATTAATCGCTCTCCGAATAACAAAGTTTGACAAAAAAGTGTTATTAATTGAATCAGATGCTACAGGCAAATCACTCCCGAAGTGACATACCCAGGACACCAAACTCTCCACTATGGATATAGTCAGTGTATTCTAAGCCCAACTGACAAATCCTTTGTATAATAAAGTGTTGGTATAAAATATTTGGTGCGATAGTCTGAAAATGAAATAGGTAAACAATGAGCTGGAATGATAAGTGGATGTCTGAACCTTGATTGGCTAATACTATGTGATGTAAGATGAAAGACGACGTTTTTGAATTAAACAGCTCAAGTTGTGATATGGAAAGAAACAGACGTACATGAGATGCTTATGGGGTTTAACCCTTTCTCTGCCCGTTTGAGTAACCATAACCAGAGAACTTTTCTATTCTCTCAGATGATGGTTTCAAAACGCTAGCCTGAAAAATCAAGGTACATGAATAAAAGTGGGAAGTTTTAAAAATATATCTATGAGTTGGTCAGCTTTTATCGTGATTGCCCTATATTTCTGGCCTTGTACCAAACTAAACTAAGCTTAAGAAATAATGTTACATCATCAGGTGTGTCGACAGCACGGATTTCCGTGACTCTCCGTCGTCTTCCGTCTCAATCGCTCATCGCTCTTGTAGACTGCATCCAGTGTCTGCACAGATTTGATTAACATTGGTCTTTATTTTATCAGTCAACACTGGAATGTCCATGTGTAGGAATCCATTGGAATAAGTCGCTCATGAGTTTGTCCTAACTTACACAGCATGTCTTCATCGCCTTTCTTGGTTTGCGAGATGGGAGGTAATTGGTCATACAGTTGCTGTTTTGTAGGGTGCTGCTTCTAGGATTTATTCAAAACAGCACACAGTATCCTTGCGTAGTTCTCATTTAGCATTTTCGAGTTTGAGTCCACGTGGTGCAGCCATACGATATTACTGACATGGTTACAATTTGGAAGAATTCCTATTTTATTTTATCAGGAGAATCAAATTTTTATATGGTCGATCCTGATCTTCGTTGTTTTTTTTTTTAGGGGGGGGGTGGATTTTTTGTTTGTTTTTGTTTTCTATTTTTCCTTCAGACAATCTTGTCAGGTTTAATCTCCAGTTTTCTTTAGGTTGGTCTCACAGGCCATTGGCAGTGAGTACTACCCTGCTAAATATTATTTGTAGCCTTTACAAGTCCTTCTTCTCTCGGCGCATATAGTCGCAGAATACTTCCAGACATAGATTATAGTAGGAAATAAATTTTATGGGCAGTTACAGATGAGGCATGGAGACATTTCTTGATGTCTACGGTTTAATTCCGAAGTATTAAGGATATTATTGACAGACAAACATTCAAAGATCTCATGCCAACTTTACACAAAGCGATGCATAAAAAGATAAAGACCTTATGACAATTTTATTCGTCTTACTATCTGTTAATAACAGTTATTTCACCCCTTCTCTTCCTCTTTCCTTCTCTCTTTCCCTGTCTCTTCATTTCTCTATCTTCTTCTTCTTCTTCTTCTTCTTCTCTCTCTCTCTCTTTCTCTCTCTCACTTTTCATATATATATGAGTGTATATTTAACTTTTTTCTCCATCTTCGTTTCTTTCAATATCTCTCTGTCTCTCTCTTTGGCTATTTTGCCAGGTTTTTTGCGCACATTATATTTGAAGCTCGCTTAATATTTTTGCCAAAAAATGTTGTGTCCAATTCTTTAAAGTTTCGTTGACGTCATTTCATTACATCTGACTATCAAGAACTGAAAGCAAAAGTGGCTTCTTCTTCTTCTTCTTCTTCTTCTTCTTATTATTATTATTATTATTATTATTATTATTCAACTTCTTCTTCTTCTTCTTCTTCTTATTATTATTATTATTCAACTTCTTCTTCTTCTTCTTCTTCTTCTTCTTATTATTATTATTATTATTATTATTATTATTATTCAACTTCTTCTTCTTCTTCTTATTATTATTATTCTTCAACTTCTTCTTCTTCTTCTTTTTCTTCTTCTTCTTCTATTCAAGATGTACAGAAGAATTGTTGTTGTGTGAATAAGCCTGAAACTTTGTCAGAGTATTCAAGGGAACAGATAAACAGATAGTTAAATATTCTACGAATCACACGGGGAAAAACTCAATGAAAATATGAATTTTTGCAACTGTCTGAAGTTATCATTTATTTGTTCACTTCTTCCTTTATTTTCGTGCGATTATCTTCATCTTTGTTGTTTTATGTACAATAATTTCAGCCGATATATTCTTCAGCTTTCCTATAGTTGTATAAAGTTAAGACATGATGATACACTTTCATCATTCCCGATATTTTTTAGGAAAATTTGAGTCTTATATGGAGAAAAATGTGTGTCTTATATAAAATGAAATGTGTTTCTTATATGCAAAAGATTTACTGAAAATATGATAATGAATTAACACCTCCACTTTGTAGTAAACAAAAATGTTCCATTGTAAGTGAGCGATCGCAGAGAGTGAATAGATAAGTTATAAAAGAAAAAAACAAAAAACAAGCAGTCGGAAGAGAGACAGTTTGATAAAGTTCAGAATATCGGTTGGCTTGACGTAACAAAATAGACTTCATCTAATATCCCGGATTGAAAACGGCAGTTAACCATGACCGGATGAAATCACCCGACTCTTTCAGCCATCTCAGTGGTATGACAAGATCAGATATTAACTGGTGCTAAAAAATTATGGAGAGTATGATGCATTTTTTTTATTTAGGAAGATATAATTTTCCTTTTATAACAATGTAATAAAGATCTATTGACTTTAAAAGAAATTCAAAAGTGTTTACAAGGTTGGTACTACCCGAACTTTCAAATCGTCTAAACAAAAAGTAGGCAAATTTGGGGTTTTGTTGGTGCATTGCTCCATTTTAAATTATGACATCTCTTCCTCACCTGTTGTGGTTAAAAGGTCAAATTTTAAATAGATTAATCAGATTTTGATTTTTGTTTTGGTTAATGTGAAAAGAGATACTCCCACCACAAGACGAGGGCTGGGACCTATGATTAAGCAAGCCCTATATTGTGTTTTGATTGAATGACCAACTAAAATTTGTTACTAATCCCCCTGACATAGGTCAGCGCATTTGATTGGCTGACCAGTCAAAAAGTAGTAGAAGAATCCGAAATGATCTGTAATGGGTTAGCCAGTCAGGAATGTTGGCTTCCCTTGAAATCCCCTGTAAAAATAAATGTTTTAGGGTTAGAGGAGAGAAGAGATCCAATGTCCAAACCGAAGACAGAATGAGAAAAGAAATCTCTCCAAGAACTAAAGCTTCTCCAGCAAAAGCCTCACTCTATGAATAACATACAAAGACCGAACCAGCCAAATACCTCAATTATCTGTCTGTCAAATACAACAAAAGTGACAAAATTCCATATATACATATAAAGAGAGAGAGGGACAGAATTGTGTCATATATATATATATATATATATATATATATATATATATATATATATATATATATATATATATTGTATGTGTTATTATTACACCATTGTGTTTCAATAAATAGTTGTTAAATGTTAAAGGAGAGTTTTCTTGTCTTCGAGTTGCCAACACCCAGGCAACTTGCTACAACGAACCACCCCGACTGTCAGAAGTTCTGGATAAATTGTCATCTCCCATCTGTGGATCTTTCAAACAAGACGTGGGCACAGAGGGAATCGATAAATCAACTAGCCGGAAATGCATGTGGTAGTCACGGAACTAAGGCAATAATTAAGTACTGTGACAAGCATAGGACTACAGTGATGAGAGGAGCAGCCAAGATGATGCTCCCCATACAAGGTAAAAGTGAGGGCTCGGTGTTCTTGGAACCTCAATAATAGAAACTGGATGTTTTGTTTCTCTCGCTCTCTCTCTCTCTCTCTTTAGTGGCGGGGAACAGAAGGAAACAAGCGTCCAAGACACGAGAAGAGATGGTTCCAACTAGAAGGAAGAATCTGCTACGCACACCGTGTCCTTTTCACATACTTCCACGGCTTCAGAAACTAAACAGAAATAATAAAACAATAAAGGTCATATATTTATACTGAAAACCTAAAACGCAAACCTTCTCAACGGTTATTTTGTCGATGTCCCCTCTAAATCCACCTGTCTATCACACGCTTCATTTGTCTAGACTACGTACTAAGAACATCGATTGACAAAATCAAAGAGAATAGCTTCGAACTGACGAAGAAAAGAAGCAGAAGGTACCCTGCAACAACAATTACCGACGCCGACTACGCCGATGACATAGCGATACTGGCAAATACACCTGACCAAGCCGAAACACTACTGCAAATTCACTTACCTAGGAAGCAGCGTCGAATCAACCGAAAAGGACATCGAAACGAGGTTAGCGAAAGTATGGACAGCTATCAATAGGTTATCGATTATTTGGAAATCAGACCTAACCGATAAAATGAAACGCAGTTTCTTCCAGGCAGCGGTCACATCGATACTGCGATATGGCTGCACTACATGGACGCTAACAAAACGGCTGGAGAAGAAGCTAGACGGCAATTACACAAGAATGCTACGTGCAATCTTAAACAAGTCCTGGCGGCAACACCCCACAAGACACCAGCTGTACGGCCACCTGCCCCCTATCACGAAAACTATTCAAGTTAGACGAGCCAGACATGCAGTACACTGCTGGAGAAGCAGGGAAGAACTCATAAGAGATGTACTCTTATGGACCCCCACACATGGCCGTGCAAAAGCAGGACGACCAGCACGAACATACATTCAGCAGCTATGTGAGGATATGGGATGTTGTCCTGAAGACCTACCTAGGGCGATGAACGATAGGGAGGAGTGGCGAGAGAGGGTCAGCGTGATATGATGATGATGATGATCACACGCTTCAATACTTCCATTTGATGGGAGTGCTGGTGATATACGGACACTACTAAGCAAGTGTCTTCTGGTTGCCTTTTAGGGTGTGCGTAGAAACAATCTATTTACAGAACTCCTCTTAAATATTTGATCAGTTCTCTACACAAGTCTCAAATGAAGGAAAGGTTCTAATTCAATCTTCCTGTCTCTGTAGGTTCTATCAGATTAAAATCCGTCCAACACGCGATCTGTATCCCACTAATTATACCCAAGATCTTACTTTATAAACTTTGTTGTGCTTTTCGGTGACATTTGCGCTTCCTTTTATTCTGCATTTGGTAACATTGAAGTCATCACATTGCACAGCCATTTACACACACTGTGACTTGACACGTTTCTTTTAACGAAATGCATTTTTGTTGTAATTCTTGTTTATAGAACAAAAGAAAAAAAATAATAGAAATGTATATCTTATCTTATTTAATTTTTGGAATTTAAAATTAAAACAATCTCACTCATAAAAATGATGTTAAATGAATTTTTGTCTCATGATTTACTTATTTGTTGAAAGTTCATTGGAAAAATTTTTATGCCATTAATTTTTTGTAGTGAATAAGTATAAGTTGCAAAATGCTCAAAATTCCTTTCAATTATGAAGGATTAATGCTGTCAGATTTTTTATTAGTTGGTTGGTTGGTTGGTTTTACGGCATGTCAGTCCTTTTTGGGTTATCTAATACAAAATTTGGAGGTGCCCGTGGTGTAATGGTTATCGTCGTAGAAAATCGACACGGCGACACGAGTTCAAGCCCTGGACGAGACTGATTGCATTTCACATAGCACTAATACCCTTGGGAAAGGTATGAATCCAATTATTCTCCCTTCAGCTATGGGTAAATAGTAGGAAAGACTGGGTTCTTCAGCCTTGGTGAGGCAACTAGTCTAGAAGAAGGAAAACTCTGAATTCAAACCTGCTAAACTCCGCTTAAAAATTGACCTTGTGTCATATCCTGCCCGAACGGAGGGGTTGGTAAATAGGATCTAATACAAAAGTTATTTCTTTTCCAGCAGTTGTCAGCTCGTCTTGCTCGTTTTACTTGGATGGTTTGTGAGATGGGAGGTAAGTAGCATTACAACAGCTGTTTTGCGTAATATTGTTTCCAAGATTTGTTCAAAAGAGCACGCGGCATCTTGTATGCTTCTCATCAAGCCTTTTTTTTTAAACGTTTTGATAAAGTTCAGGTGGTGTAACAACTGCTTAGAGGGACTCTCGTTTTACGTCATCCGAGAGATCATATTTCCATATGTTCTTTAAACTGTCAGTAGCAGTCAGTGCTTTAACTATACGAGTGTCGACATCGCTTTCAGTAAATGAGATATTGCCACCGAGGAACATGAACTGGTGCTTAAACAACAGATAAAACAACAAGTTCAAAGTTAAATTCATTCTAATATGTGAGTGATCTTTTGAATAAATAAATGCTCTTCAATTGTTCATATGGCGTTGATGTTAGAAGATGTTACTCAGAAAGTTAATAACAGTAAAGTTACTCAAGGTAAAGCTGAACTAATTCAAGATGGATTCTCAATATGATGACTGTCTGGTTAAAAGACAGACTTCAGAGAAAATTCTCTTCTTACAAATAGTTTTGCGCATGCGTCAGTTCATCTTCGACAATATTAGAAAGTAACAAGACTAGTCTACTTGCTTTGCGCCACTCTGCAGTCGAATGGATGTCATTTTTATTGGCACTTAATTATTTTCGTCAACAAAATGTCTACTTTGAAGAAAACTGTACCAAAAAAAAATGAGATTTCCTTGTTCCACCCACATAGATGTCGGCAGTGATTATCAAAATGCCATTGACAGAAATGGTCACATTCACCCAAACAATTGGTTACACGATTATGGAATAGCAAAAGAGGTCATTTCTTTCTCTTCGTTTTTAAATTCTACTTTTCTTTCTTCTTTGATCCCCCCTCTCTCTCTCTCTCTCTCTCTCTCTCTCTCTCTCTCTCTCTCTCTCTCTCTCTCTCTATTTCCTTGTTTTCGAATGTCTTTATTCCTTTCTCTTTATTTTCTAGTTTCTCTGGTTCTTATCCAACTTACCTTTCTTATTTTTCGTTCTCTTTTTCTAATTGACCGAACATTTCTTCTTCTTCTTCTTCTTCTTCTTCTTCTTCTTCTTCTTCTTCTTCTTCTTCTTCTTCTTTATTTCTTTTTCATTTTTTCTATTGTTTCTGTATTATTTATCTTCTTTAAAATCTCCCTCCAATACACTATTTTTTTGTTCTTGTTATCTAATTGCTATGAAATAAACCAAAGTAAATGTCAAACCTTTGATGAGCGTATATACCTAAATTTAGTATTTAGCCACAGACAACCTTGTGCTGTTTTCTGCACACAGTGTTGGAGATTGGAAAAATTCATATAACAGTTATTGAGTTGCTAATAACTGTAAGATGGATTTCACCAACAGAAATATTATCTGTAATGAAAATTTTCAAGTATAAACACTGTTCTTCATTATTGTAGAAATAACTAACAGAATAAATTATGATTAGAAATACAACAAAAGTTTGTGAAAAATAAAAGAATATACAAGCTAATATAATAGAGCCCAATCGATTAGGGTCGTAGAATATGCCGACTGCATCTCTACAGAGGGGTAAGACCCACCCACCAACAGGTGCCCAGGATATGACGCTAAACAATCTGATGATGAGACTCCAGTAATGCCAGAGATTTGGGGAATGCGGAGTACTCCTTCATTGCTATCGCTCCCAGCTTCACTATAGCACCTGATAGGGTGGGTCAAATAGAACTGTTTGATATTTAAACTGTGTGCAAACAAATGACTTATGCAAAATTGAACAATTAGAAATAGAATTGTTTGATCATTTAACTCTGTGTAACCAAATGACTGATGTTTAATTGAATTGCTACCCATAAATAACAATACTTGGAACCATTTAATTGTGTGCAAACGAATGAGTATTGTTGAATAGAATAATTAGTGTAAAATAGCAATACTTGTAACAACTTCTCTGTATCAAAACAAATGATTAATAGTGAATAGAATTATAAGTTTTCGATAACAATAATTGAAACCATTTAACTGAGTAAAAATTACAATACTAGTATGTAAACAAATTAATTCCAACTCATTTAGAAATGAAATTACCGACAAATTAATCTCTTACATATCATGTATATTTATTTAGATGTGGGCAAACGAATGATTATTGTTAAAATGTGACTCTTATACAGCAGCACTTGAAAGCGTTTAACTGCGTTAAAAAATGAGCTCAGGCTCGTTTAAAAATGTTGTCAACAAAATATGTTTACAAGTCATATATACAGTGACACACATAAGTATTGGATACATGTTATTTTCTGTTATAACTCTAGTTTATGTTCGCCATCTTGCCTGATATTTGGTCAGTAATATCTGGTAAAGTTGTTATAGTTGTATGTGGAAGGAAAATTAAAAACTTATGGTTGAATCCTTTTTTTTTTTTATCAAAGTTCAAAATTACCCTATGCAAAAGTATTGGATACATGACCCTTTTTTCAAATTTCAGCTAGATTTCAGACAACAAGCCAAAGACTCACTGACCAATTTCGGACGATAATACGGAAAGGTTGGTTTTCCGACCTTGAAATATTAAAAATACAACAAAAAATAAACAGGAAATCAAGGCATCAAGACGCTAATATAATAATCGACACATCAAAATAAGAACACTCTAACTGAAATGAATGGCAAAGTAATAACACTCGAAATAAAAAAAAAAAAAAAAAAAAAACAGACAGAACTAATACAAGAAGAAATAAATGTAGAAAATTGAAAGAGAATTATGTCTAAAAAGAAGATTAGATTACCATCGCTAAGAAAGCAAGAATGGAAAACAGTCAAGGCAAAAACGGAAAAATAAACAAATTATTCGCAAATATCTTAACGGACAACATCACGGAATTAAACGAACTAATTTATGCTGGAGCGAAATTAGTTTATGAAAAAATCGGTGTTTCCCTAAAGAACACGAACGAAAAGTCAAAACCTAAATGGAAATTTGACTGGAAACGGAGATAAGAAATCTACAACAAGCAAAAATGACAAAAGACAAAGGAAGAACACTGGAACATGTTTTGACAAAAAGAAAAAAAGCAACGAAAGTAAAACAGACAATACAGCTCGAGGAAATAAAGCAGAAAGTATCGGCGAAAGAACGAAGACTAAAAAGATATCGAGACAGGGTAAAATAATTGTAGTTGTAATGCCACAAACAATCTTACCTCAAAGAAACAGAAGGTGTGCTCTCTCTGTTACCGGCACGCGGAAATCAGAAGAAAAGGGAGCAAGAGGTGTGACTTGTTTTATGGAGGAGAACGAGATAAGCCTACGTGAAGTGGCGAGATTTGATGAAGATAAAAGAGACTAAGTTTGAAGTGGAAAACCGCAGCATTTTGCTGATGTCTGATTGGTCCACATCTTTAGCGGCAGTTAAATTGTTATTTTTAGCAAGGAAGAGTTGTAACGTGCGTGTGTATACGTTGAGTTGTTTCCTCGCTGAGTGTGTAACGTTCCTCACTAATTGTTGTTAGGTAAGGAGAAGGTTCAAGATGTACGAAGTCGAAACGTTTTTAGGAATAGTTTTTATTTGCAGCATGAAATATTTAGTTTGTGTTTGTGCTGCAAGACTCGTGGGAAAGGAAAGAAGCGCAGAGACGAAATGGAGTTATAAGAAAGTTGAGAAGGCAGCGCGTATCGTCGGACGTGCGAGGGATTGTGTTCGCCGTAGTTTAGCGAAAGTCTTGTTTGCCGTTGGAGGAAATAAACTTTGGAGTCACCGTGAGTTTTGTGTGTCTGGTGGATTTGGGGAGAGGCGTGCGTTGTCTCCATTAAAGTGGCCCAGAGGTGAAATGAGAGCTAGGTGCCGAGAGCGAGATTAGGCATCGCATCGACATAGCCAATTTTGGAGGTGACATAAAGTTGTTCCTGTGGTGGCGTATTGAATGTATCTAATTTATATTCAACTGGGATTCCTTGGTCTAAGTGATAGACGCAAGGAATCCATAAATTAGATAGGTTCCCTCATGTGTCCATGCTGCTGCTATTGAAGAACGGCCAATGGGACGTCTGCACTGGACGGCGTTGTTCAGCCAAAGAGAGTGTGTTTGGCAGCTTACCCAATTTCTGCTGCCCGGAAAGAAGGTATGGACTGAATAGGATAAGTCATCCTGATTGGGTGAAATTATGCGTCGAATTAAATTGCGCGCCAAACCAAAATTCCTTCTGTTACACATCCATCAGTTCATTTTGCAAGTTAAGCGAGTTGACTGGCGTCCAATAGGTTGATTCTTCTTCGACGAGACTTCTGAAACCAACTACAATAATACAGATAAAACAGAACATTCCAAAACAACGAAAAAAAAATTACCAGCAAGTAGGGGGAGAATGCACGAAGACATACCAACAATCGGACGACAAGGAATCAAAACAATTTTGGAGCAAAATATGGAAATGAAGAGAACATAACAGAAAATCCGAATGGATAAGCAAGATAGGAAAAGAGTCAGAAGGACTGGTAGGGGGACCGAAGGTGAAAATACACCTTGATTCACTCATAGCAACACTCAAAATAGTACCAAACTTGAAAACACCAGGATATGATGGCATATATGGATATTGGTTTAAAAAATCCATTTCTATCCATTACAGACTGACTCTCGAAATGAATAGACGCTTTGAAGATATAGAAATACCGGAATGAATGACTATAGTAAAAAAGATCCGCTCTGATCCAAAAAGAATTCCAAAAAAAGTACCACCCCCAACAACAACAACAGACCCATAACGTGCCTACCGATGATATTATAATACTTGCGGAACAATTTAGGGAAGATATTCAGGATTCGCTAAGAAACCGCAGACCGTTTCCTGAGGAACAGAAAGTATGCCACAAGTGTATCAGAGGAATAGGAGAGCTAATATACATAGATCTACACGTCCTCAAGGATAGCAAAATGAGGCGATTATAATATAATTGTTCCTGATGGTGTTGTTTTGTGCTGCTATTATTATTTTACTCTTTTGAGAGTTTTTCACACCAGCCATAGCCGATTGTTTCTCACTGGAGTTTGAGTGACAGCAAGTCTCAAGTCTCCAGGACTCTTTTCAGTATTCTGGTCGATCTTAATGCTGTAGTTTGGATGGTCTCCACTCGTCCTCTAATTTTAAATTCCTCCAGTTAACTGTACCTAGTGCACCAATTACCACTGGTATCACCGTCACTTTCATGTTTCACAGTTTTTTCAGTTCTCGAGCAAGGTCCATTTATCTTTCTTTTCGCTTTCTTTCAATTTTACTCTGTGATCTGCCAAGACGGCAAAGTCTATAATTCGACAGGTTCTCTTTTTTTTTTTTTTTTTTTTGTTGATTATATCAAAGTTTGGTCGTCTGGCGGAGATTAGGTGATCCGTTTGTATCTCAGAATCCCAGAGAATCTTGTGCATCTCATTCTCCAGGAAAAATTCTGCTTTGTGCATATAGCATTTGTTCGTATAGTCAAACTTAAATGTCTTGCACAATTCCCTAGTAGATCCCTTCCCCACCCACCCAGCCATGTCTTGTCTTATACTCTTTCTACGCAAATTTCATCTCCACATAAACTACATTTGCTATTTTGTTGCGTCTTATCTATTCTTACTTTAATATAATTGGTCCTTATGGAATTGTTTTGTGCTGCTATCATGAGAAATTCACTTTCTCTAATAAAGTTTCCCTTTTTTAGCCACGTCCAGGTTTTCTCGTGTATTATTATTATTATTATCACTCATTAGAGTTTTTCACATCAGCGTAAGCTGATAGTCTTTCACTGGAGATTGAGTGACAGCAAGTCTCCTCAAGTCTCCAGGACTCTTCTCAGTATTCTGGCCATTTTCAATAATACTGTTGTTTGGATGGTCTCGCTAACTTCTAAATCTTCCAGGCCCTTTAATAATCCTTTAGTTACCGTGCCAAAGGCACCAATCACAATTGGTATAATTGTCACCTTCATGTTCCATAGTTTTTTCAATTCTCTAGCAAGGTCGAGGTATTTATCTCTCTTTTCACATTTTTTCAGTTTTATTCTGTGATCTGCCGGGACTGCAAAGTCGACAATTTTGCAGATTTTCTTTTATTATTATTATTATCATTATTATTATTATTATTATTATTACTTTATTCCTTGTGAGTTTTTCACATCTGCATTTGCTGGTGGACTGTGACAAGTCACCTCAAGTATTCAGGACTTTACTGAGTATTCAGTTCAATCTCAACAATACTGTAGTCGGAATAGTCTCGATTCTTCCTCCGAATGCCAATTGTTCCAGCTCTCTTTTCAATCTATCAGGGAACATTTAAAGCTCGCCAACAACAATTGATATTACCGCCACCCTCTACGGTTTTTATTTCATTGCTTTTGCAAAGTCAGAGCATTTTTCTATCTTTTTACTTTCTTTTGTTTTTACTCTGTGGTCTGCTGGAACGGCAAAATCCACTAGACAACAAATTTTCTTTTTTTTATTAGTTCAAGGTCTGGTCTTCTGGCTGGGATGGTTTGGTTTCTTTGTTTAATGGCATATCAACTCTTTTTAGGTTATTTAATGCCAAAGCTATTCGTCAAGAAGAGCAGTAGTGGTACTATTTAACCCATAGCTGGGAGGATAAGGGGGTTCATACCTTTCCCAAGGGTATTTGCCCGAAAGTGAACGTAATAGCGCGACTGGAGTACGAACTCGCGTACTACGATTAACCATTACACCACGAGGACACTCTACTCCTGGCTGGGATTAAATGATGAGTTTGTACCTCAAAATTCCAGAGAATTTTATGCGTTTCACACATATTCAACAAAAAACCACAATTATATCTCGGCTCCTATATGATCACGCACATATATACAAATACCTATATACATAACTATGGTCAACTCACGACCATAAACACACACACACACACACACACACACACACACACACACACACACACACACACACGTGCACTTATACCGATCGTTATGTCTTCTTACATGCACGTACATTGAGCTAAGTCGGTATACTACCACTAAGAGTGTCATAATCCATATTTGCCCAACCCCTCCGTTCGGGCAAGATATGACACAAGGTCAATTTTTTTAAAGTGGAGTTTAACAGGTTTGAATTCAGTTTTCCTTCTCCTAGACTAGTTGCCTCACCAAAGCTGAAGAACCCAGTTTGCCCAACTATTTACCCATAGCTGGAGGGAGAATAATTGAATTCATACCTTTCCCAAGGGTATTAGTGCTATGTAAAATGCTATCAGTCTCGTCCAGGATTTGAACTCGTATGGCCGTGTTTAGTTGCTACACCAAGGGGTTAAGAGTGTCATAATCTATTCGTGCTTGTTTGCTTTTATTAGGCATTTACTCAGTTGCTGGGTCGCTCTTCTCCTTATTATTATTTCTATTATTCCTTGCGAATTTTTTTCCACCAGCGTTAGCTGATGGTCTTTCACTGGACTCTGATTGACATTAGTCCCCTTTGGTTTCCAGTATTCTGCTCAGTATTCTGTCCGATCTTAACAATGTTGTAGTTTGGATGGTCCTTGCTCGTCCTCCATTTTTCCAAGTCTTCCAGACCCTTTATGAAGCCTTTGGGGATCGTTCTAAGTGCTCTAGTTATAATTGGTATTACCGTCACCTTCATGTTCTATAGTTTTCTCAGTTCTCTGGCCAAGTCCAAGTATTTGTCACTCTTTTCGTTTACTTCGATTTTTACTCTGTGGTTTACTGGTTCGGTAAAGTCGACTAGACGACAGGTTCTTTTTTTTTTTTGCTTTTTGTCTTTTTTTTTTTTTTTTTTGCTTTTTGTCTTTTTTTTTTTTGCTTTTTGTCTTTTTTTTTTTGCTTTTTGTCTTTCTTTTTTTGCTTTATGTCTTTTTTTGCTTTTTGTCTTTTTTTTTTGCTTTTTGTCTTTTTTTTTTGCTTTTTGTCTTTTTTTTGCTTTATGTCTTTTTTTGCTTTTTGTCTTTTTTTTTGCTTTTTGTCTTTTTTTTTTTGCTTTTTATCTTTTTTTTGCGTTTTGTCGTTTTTTTTTTTTGCTTTTTGTCTTTTTTTTGCTTTTTTTTTTGTCTTTTTTTTTTTGCTTTTTGTCTTTTTTTTTGCTTTTTGTCTTTTTTTTGTTGCTTTTTGTCTTTTTTTTGCTTTTTTTTTTGTCTTTTTTTTTTTTGCTTTTTGTCTTTTTTTTTTGCTTTTTGTCATTTTTTTGTTGCTTTTTGTCTTTTTTTCTTTCTTTTTTTCTTTTCTTTGGTAACTCTAACTAGATTTGATCTTCTGGATGGGGTTAGATGATCTGTTTATATCTCTAAATCCCAGTAAAGTTTATGCGTCTCATTCTTCGGGACAGATTCTGGTTTGTGTATATACCAAATTATTATCATTATTATTATTATTATTATAGTGAGTTTTTTTTTCACTCGCATAAAATCTGATGGTTTTTCATTGCAGTGTAAGTGACAACAAGTCTCTTTAGATTTCCAGGATTCTTCTAAGTATCCTAAATGGTATTAACAGTGCTGTAATCTGGATACTCTCGATTCTTCGAATTATTATTATTATTATTATTATTAAGAATAGAAATAGTAGTAATTGCAGTTCCATTGTTTCTTTCCTTTAATATATTTTGTTTTTATTTTTTATTTTTTAGGGGGTTGTTGTTTTGTTTGGGGGGTATTTTTTCTTTTTTACAGATTGCAACAGTAGATATTACTTAACAGTTTTGCAACAGAAAACACGATTGCAATAATCATAATCATTATAAATGTTGATCTCACTTTATATTTTGCCTTTTATCTCAGCGCTGTTTCCGCTCGGTAATTAAAGTTTAAAAAAAACCCAACTTAACAGTCACCAAATCTTTCGTTTTGTTCCCTAATGTTTTAGATTTTTACTTGCATAATTATTTCGCTATTGTTTAGTGAAAAAAAACCACCCAGTTTCCCTCGCTAGAATTCAGAATCGATTTGACTTTTAGGCGCCAGGATTTAATAAAAAAAATACCAGGTTGGCTAATGCGTACAAATTAACACATCTCAAAGCAAATCAGTGTGCTGAGGCTTATCTGGGGAATGTTTCTTGTCAAGCTATTTGGATGAGTCAAAAGTTTTCCAATATTTTAGGACTATGTGCTAGTTTTCGGCGGGTATATCACGTGACCTATGCAGTTCAAACCGTGATAGATACCTGCTAGGTGTACGAGGTGTAGCGTGTGACGTACGTGATAGAAAATGCAAATGGCGGCTTCCACTGCTTCATAAGTCGTCCCCATCCGACGGCCTATCGTCCAGATTTGCATAATACAACGAACAATCACTCAAAGCTACTTTTAATCAAGAGAGGTCATTTAACCTACCCACACACTATGGTTGGTAAAATCGAGGTAATTGATGCGCTGCTACATTGTGTATTGCTTCAGTCGGTGTGTGAAATGAAAGCCGAGCGTGCAACGTTGTCTAATTTGGGGACATGCTTTATGAGTTTGAGCTAGGAAACACACTCAAATTATTGTATGAAAGATGAAGGATCAGTTGGTCACAGTAGATTAACCAGAGGATTAAATAGATTTTGTTCGGGTTGCTAGAACCTTGATGATTAGACAAGATCAGGTAGGCCCAAAACTGTGGATTCCGAGGCCGTGCGCTAAGCCATAGAAGCAGATCTGGCGAGCAACGCTCGGAGAATATATGGGGTCAGTTGAGTTCAAGGGCAAAGCTGTGTTGCCGTTTGATATCTGACTCCATTATGAGATTGTTTCATTTTACCCCACGTTGGCTAGTTGGTGTAACTCCTTGAACAAGAAAGGCCCAAAAGAATCATACAAAAGAAGACAGCAACAAATAGGAGACGAAGACGTTTCTTTTATATTTTTCCTTTATTTCCTGGGTTCAACAACCATTCCATGGGTGAGTGAGTTTTCCCTGAATACAATTGAAATGGTTGAATCCCCCTGTAAAGGTGTCTAAAATTCGTTAATCGTTTCTTGCAAATGCTTGTCCTCATTTGGTATTTAAAGCTTCCATAAGGGTTAGTTTCTTTTGGAAGTTTGTCAAAGTCCAGTTGTTTTAGTTTATAGTTCCATTTCGTAGCCTTTTATATTTCGGCATAATGTTAACCGAGAGAGAGCTGCTACTGGGTGAAAGGGACTAACCAACGCCTATTCCAAAGACGTATGCGTGGCACCCAGACACCAGTTAGCAATGATGTAGTCAATTTGCCGGTCACTGCCTGAAAGAGAATGAGCCAGCTCTCCTTGTCGGGAGGTTACTTTTTTCTTTACGCATGCGTCGTCCCTTTTTTCTGTGAGGGACCTCTGGGAGTTTCTGCAAATTCAATAGTTTTCTTTTTTTTATTCAATTTAAAAAATTTTTCTTATTTTATTTTATTTTTTTATTCGTTCCCAACAAATATCAGGTGGGAACGGTTTTCTCACACTCCAGTGTGGTTCGTTATCTTCACGACCTCAGCAAAAATATCCGAATCTATAGAATTGTATCACACGTTACTAAAATATTGCAAAACATTTGAATCACTTAACTGGAGACTGCTTCACAATCATGTGTATATTCGCTAATAAAAAAAAGGTAAATATGATTTCCCAAGCTTTGATTATTGAGGAATATAAACCTCATATTCTTTGAGCAGCCTGGTATGTCATAACTGGGTACCAATTTATCTACTGAACAGGCTCATAGTTGCTTAACTCCGGTGATCTTGTGAGAGCTAGTATTTTACATGTGACTTGACTGGTATAACACGTAACAGAAGCAATTTAACCTATGGAAAGTACTTGCTATGATTGATAGTATTGTGGTAGTTGGTGCGTTAACCCGTTGTACATTGCTTCACTCCGTGTGAGATAAGAAAGCAGCGCAGATGAACGTGCAACATAGTCTAATTCGGAGACATATCCTTTACATGTTAGAATTGGCCGATAACGCCTCGGAAGCAACCAAAAAAAATTCCTCGTGCAAAAAGTGAAGGTTTAGTTAATTGCAGTATCGTAACTAGACGGTTCAAGAAATTTCGGTTGCAAGAACCTCGACGATCAGGTTGGGCTAAAAGCGTGGTTTCCGAGGCCAGAGAGTCAAATCTGACAACTAGCACTTGGTATTTTGTCGTGATGATGACATTGGCAAAATCATCCTGGGCTGCCGAATTGTGCCTTACGTTACCAAAATATTGCAAAACTTCTGACTCACCCAAGTATTTCTTATTGATATATTAACCTCAGTCAGTATCGATTCTATAAGTTTCATTATGATTGAATGAAATTACTTGAGAATAATCAATGTTAAAATAGAGATTACAAAAGTACTAGGGATGTGTCCTCGTGGTGTAGTGGTTAAAGCGATGGACTGCGGAATCGTAGTAAGCGAGTTTGTACTCCAGTCGCGCTATTACGTTCACTTTCGGGCAAATACCCTTGGGAAAGGTTTGAACCCCCTTATCCTCCCAGCTATGGGTTAAATAGTACCACTACTGTTCTTCTAGGAGAATAGCATTGCCATTAAATAACCTACAAAGGATGATATGCAATTAAACAAAGAAACCAAACCAAACCAAACCTAAAATACTAAAGATATTTAAATCAGAAACTTAAAATCTTTTAATGTTCGTTTGGTCGTAAGTCGCTTTAATTTACAGATTGTTGAGCAAATCACAACATAAAAGTAAAAAGAATGATTTGCTTTTTAAGAAATTGTAATCGGTGAAAAATAGTGAATATATTACAACAGAACACTTAAGAGATCGTAGATCAAGCGAAATGAGTTCATTTCTTCCCGAAAACTAGACGATTGATCTGAACAAGTACTGTTTTCAGTTTGATCAACAATGCGCCATCAAGATAACATTATAATGCATGTCTCTTTGGTGATTTGGTAAAATTGTTGCTAATTGGCTAAAAAGCCTGCCTTCATCGGTAGGTGAGCTCCGAACTCACGCCGTTGCCCAGTCGGCTGGGGCTGTAGAATACACTGACTGCACCTCTGCAGAGAGGTAAGACCCCTCCCATGATTGTCCTGGATATGATACTAAACAATCTGATGGTGAGGTTCCAGTGACGCAGGAGCTTTGGGGAATGCGGAGTACCCCTTCATTGCCATCGCTCCCTGGTCCGCTCTGGCCCGGATTGGTAGCAACTGATAGGGTCCTATCTATGGGTTAAATAGAACAAACTGCATGCTTATGCTGAACTGAATTGTTTGAAATGGAACTGTTTTGACATTGAAACTGTATTTACACTAAACTGATTTGTTTAATATAGAACTGTTTTGACATTTAACTGTGTGTAAAGAAATTCTATACTTATACTTAACCGAATTAGTTGAATTAGAACTGTTTGAAAAACTGAATAGTTTAAAATAGAAATGTTTTTGACAATTAAACTGTGTACTTGTACTAAACTGAAATGTTTGAAATAGAACTATTTGCATGAAAATAGATTTGGCGTTAAATAACCTACAAAGGTTGATATGCCATAAAAACCAACCAACCAACCAACTCACGCCGCAATCCAATATGCTATTTTTTGTCATCTGAAGTAGAGTATTGTGATGCGTGAAAAATAGTGAATATATTATAACAACAAGAAACCCAAGAGATCGAATTGTGTCTAATGTCACTAAAATATGACAAAACTTTTGACTCAGCCAAGTAATATTGATAATGATATTGTACGGTGCATAATCAAATTGAAGAAGACAGATTTTGATTGATTGATTTTAATGGCATGTCAACTTGTCTGGGGGTATTTTTTGCCTAGAGATTCGGAAATTATGAAATCGGGTTCATTGCACGTTCATATCTACATTTTTTTGTAGTTCTTTCATAAGAAGGTTTTTTTGGCACACGGTCCAATCGAATAAGAATAATTTGCAAACTCATCTATTTAACTCTTAAATGGAACTCTAACAGGTACTACCACTTCGGGTTAGAGTAGACCTGGGAGTAATGACAATGAAGGGGTGCTCCACACTCTTTAGATCTCCAGGATTACATTCTTGTCAAAAGTTGTAGTTTAGTGTCAGACTTAGGACGCACCTTTCTTTGGGGGTGTATCTTAGTCCTTGGCAGGAAATTCCGTCTGTTTATTCTAAGTCTAACAAGAAAACTATCGAAATATTTTTTGATGTAACCTTTCTGAATTCTCTCTTAGAAAATTAGGACAGCCTTTATCAACCTAATAAAAAAAAAACCCGTAAGGAGACAATAATTGTCTTCTCTTGGACTTGTGGCCGTTTCTTTGGACATCACCTTTCCAATAGCCTCATAAAAATCCAGAACTCTTTCTCGCCCTCTTTTGATTCCCTTTTTTCTCAACGGATAAGATCTCATTTTTGTATCTGTCTCCCCACCAGACGAATGACATTGATGTTTGCTTCGCCATTGAAATGTAAATCTGTATAACTATCCACTTAAAAGACAAATAACAGTTTTCTTCTTTTGGATTGTGTGTGTGTGGGGGGGGGGGTAGTGTCTTCTCACGCTATATATCCGTTGGTCACGTGAGAATTTAGATCCCTTTCTCTTTTGCCTTCGTTTATCGAACGGAGAAGACACGGTCTTTTTTTTTTTTGTCCGTGCTTCTGGGGCAGAAAAATAGACATGATTTTTATTTTCATTCGTTGATCAAAATGGAAACATTGTTTCCAATTCCGGTGAGGTCCTCTTTTTCACTTCCGCTTAAAAACCAGAAGCCAAATAAGATATTTATGTTATCTTTTTCAGTTCTCGCTATATATAGGAGACGTAATCTTCCCTCATAGAGCGAAATAAGACATTTAGATTACCCTTCTTTGTACCACCTTTTATATTTGATTTGTTGTTGGAACAATATGTTTAATTGATTTGTTTACGGACGCTTTGTTAATTGTTGTAAAATGTGTAAAATTTGTTGTTATATGTACCTATTAAATGTTTTAATTGTGTATATGAGATTATCTCGTCTTTCTTTTCTGTTTATTGTGTGTTAGTATATCAAGGAATATGCCAATGCTAATATTGGAACTTGGTGAGTGGTAAGCGATTAAACAACCTTTCTAACATCAAATAATGGTCGATGATAACCGCTCCAATAAATTCTCCGACAACATTAGGTATTTCAGAATATTATTGGAAAGTTATTAGTAGCTAATGAAAGATAACCCATTGACATTGACTTGACCGTTGTAAGTGTTAAGAGGCTTAGATTTTTGGCCCTGTTACTGGCAGAGATCATGACTTCTCAATGTTATTGCAAACAGTTTTCATAGAAATTGCCAAATCCCTATATAAAGTAACTCAGTTTATGATTTATACAGACTGATGATTTCATTCTTATTTGGCAATGATTTTCAATAAAATGCACTCATAGTGCAGCGGTTATTGTTGTAGGTAATGGATTCTGCTAACCAGGTTCAAATCTTGTACGAGGCTGTTTGGATTTCACATTACGCTAATACCCTTGGGAAAGGCATGAATCCAACTATTTTCCCTCCATTTATGGTTAAATATATAGACAGATTAGACTCTTTAACCTTGTTATGACAACCATTCAAGAAGAAGGAAATTGAGTTATTAGACCACAGAGCTATGAACTAACAAGACAAGTAAGACTTTAATCCTATTTGAACCTCTTTTATAAACTGCTTGTCATGGAACAATGTGTATATCTTATCTCAGCTCAGTCAGCTGGGGGCTATAGAAAACACCAACTGCATCTCTGCAAAGAGGTAAGACCCTAACCCAAAACGAGTGTTCTAGTGATGACATTAAATGATCTGGTGGTGAGGCTCCAGCCTTGGAGATTTGGGATATGTGGAATAGCTCTTCATTGCCATTGCTCCCAGGTCCATAAATTATTTATTTGGTTGGGATTTACAGTTCTGTAACCAATTTATACAACATTTTTATTTTTGTTTAGAAAGGTGCAGCCGTTTTGCTTTTGGCGATAGAATGTCAATTTAAATTTCGGAAACAAATAATGCCTAATAGTATCTGTTTTGATTTGTTTAGAAGAAGGTTTTTATTTTTGATAGGGAGTATACTCTGTAAGACTTGACCACCTCTTGAGGAATATATAACAAATAATTGTATTTGTGACATCACTTGCGGCAGTAGTAGACTTACAGTAAAGGTGAAATCAGCCGCCCTCTAAAAATTAGAATTGAAGAGAAATAAATGACCGAAATACGGAAGAGACACTTTTCAATCTGGTAGAGTCGACTACACATGGGGGGGGGATTATGGACCTTTGAGGAATGAAGCAAAATAATAAACAAGGAGAAACATAAGACGTCTAAAAGAAGCTGCTCTGATGACTCTGTTAATGAATAGTGTATCAATATGGATTTAAAAACTGTTATTAAAATTGTTCCTAAATATTTTTGTCACAAAAATTCCATTTAAATATGTGACACATTCAGTTTAACATATAAAAATGATTCTTAAAAAGTCGTCTTTGTATTTAAATTCTAATGGACATTGGACACCAAGTGATTACCTTTTGAATAAATCCTACACCACGTGAAGAAGGCCAAAGGGTAAATGACCGAATCGTCATAAAATTACAGATGAGGAAAATAGTCAAATCAACAAAAGATATGAATCTGTTCCAAGTTGGACTTGGCGGTTTTACAGGGTTTCAATAAAAGGAAGTAATCCATGATCAATAAAAAGTGATGGGTTAATACCTTCCCAAATGAGCCAAAATGGCATAAATAAACCCGGGCCGAATTTAAATTCATTTCTTATCACAATAGTCTGGATAAATACATTCTTCACTATTACGTCTGGGGTTTTTTTTTTACTAGTTTTAATGCATCTTATTATTGTAACGTTTTAAGCAAACACTCAACCAACAGAGCTTCGACAGAAATTGAATTAGCAGATTACTGTTAAAAAGTTTTTTTTTTATCTGTTCGTGAAAAATATTTCATCAAAACTTCCATATTAAAACACGACCATCATTATCACGAATACTAGCGTTTGGTTTTCAAACGTTAAAAATGATTGTATTTGTATTGGAAACCAGCTACTACTACCAGTTGAATAAATCAAACACTGTCTGAAGAAGACCGTTAGATAAATAGCAGAAACATCATAAAAACATAAATGACGGAAATAGTCCAATACAGACAAAAACTCTGTGGGGACGTAACTGTGGGTGATACACAGTATACATGTATGTACTTTCCCAACTTCAGCGTCAATAGCTAGATGCGGCTCAAAGTCAATTCTTATGCGGAGTACATCTGGTTTGAATTCAGAGTTTATCTTCTCCTAGACTGGTCACCTTACCAAGGGTAAAGAATCCAGTCTGTCCTATTATTTACTCAAAACTGGTAGGATTACTGTTGGGTTCATACTATTCCCAACGGTTTTCGTGCTATGTAAAACGTAAACGGCTTCGTTCAGGATATAAACTCGTGTCCCAGTCTCTATTACTTAAGTCGGCAACCATTACGCCACACGCCTTCTGTATGCTCATATAATGAGCTCAGTGGAATTTATAATGTGCTCAGTTTATTTTTTAATGTGCTCAGTTGACATTATAATTTGCTCAGTTGACTTTATCACAAACTGTATGCGAAATAGGTCTATTTGGCGCCAACTTTTCGACATCGCCGTTTTGGTGCTGACCAGTTTTGGCGCCAATTCAGAATGACTAATGATTTGAATTAGAGACAAGTTTCATTGTCAATGATATTTTTATGTAAAAACGAATATCAACCGACAGTGAAATGGACTAAGTTATGAGAACCGAACAACATTTGGCAGCACAACTGACCATTATTTGATTTTAGCATTATTGTAAGAAATAAATCCAATTCGTTTTTAATTATTGATGTTTGACCATTCCTTCCAATCTTATCAATCTATTCAAGACATTCCAAAGGAACCAAACCTGTTGACTGCCAAAATAGTTTAACGCCAAAAAAGGCGATGCCAAAAAAATACACGACCCACTGTATGTATATATGCATTTTTTTCAGTATTTTTATTGATAAGAAATGAATTCAAATTCTGTCCAAGTTTATTCATGCAATGTGATTGAATATCTGTTCTTTTTTTATAGCATTGCTTATTTTCAGATTTCAAAAAAGAGACAGATTTTGATCATTTGATTAATGCAGTAATCGATAATAGCATCAGATATTGCCTTCTTTATTACCTCGATAATTCATTATGTAAAATAGATAAAATTATTTTCATCTTCCAGACTTTGGTTTAGTGCAAGGATCTCAGTGATTTTACACGCATATGGCCATCATATTTCATAGCTATGTCTTTAATATCTCCCTTTCTAAGCCTCTTTGTCTTGTTTGCTCAGCTTAACTTAGTCTGTAAGAGATTCATAGATGTGTGTCGAATACAGAAGATCTAGATTATTAAGAATAGTTTCTGAGATTAGCCTACTTCAAATTATTAGAAGGAGTATACACATTTCTTGAAAATATTTGAAATTTTTTCTTTATTTTAAATTAAATACCGAATAAAATCCATTTTTCACTCAGATTAAAATTCAAATTCATGCACTAAACTGTATTTGGTGTTAAGGCACAAGACCTGAGGAGTATGAGGCTATTCCTTCATTGCCATTACTCCTAGGTACACCCTGACCCGAAGTAGAAGTATCTGTTAGGGTTTTATCAAGGAGTAAAATAGATCTGTTTAACATAATATCTTGAATTTTTTAAATAAATTAGCTTTTAAAAATCTTATTTGAAACAATATAATAACTTACAGATAATTCATATTATACTAAATTACTGGAGACCATATAATTTTGTTCTAGTATAACCGGCTCATCGGTCTAGTGGGTAAAGTGTTCGCCAATGGTCCGAGAGACCAGGGTTCAATCCCAGGTCGAGACATACCAAATGGTACTTAATACTTCCTTCCATAACACTCAGCAATATAAGGTACGTATCAAGGGTAAAGTGGAGCAATCCTGGGAAAGGAGTAGCGCCCTCCCATACACCTTGGTGTAGTAGCTATTTAAAAGGGAGCCTTCTAGTCGCCCTCGACTACGGTTGTCAACGTTACTTTACTATTTGTATTAATTGGCCTAATGAGTAGAGTGTTCGCCAGTGGTCCGGGAGACCGGGGTTCAATCCCAGGTCGAGTCATACCAAAGACTCAAAAAATGGTAATTGATGCCGCCCTGCTTAATACTCAGTATTATAAGGTACATATCAAGGGTAAAGTGGAGCAATCCAGGGAAAGGAATAGCGCCCTCCCCTACACCTTGGTGTAGTAGCTATTGAAAAAGGAGCCTTCGGGTTAACATCGACTTAGGTCACCAACTTTACTTTATTTGTATTTAGAACTATTCAAATAGGAACAGTTACTTGAAAAAGGAGAAAGACTGATTTCAGCATTAAGATAACCCACAAATGGTTGACGTGCCTATAAAGCAACCAACAATCAATATTTTGACGCTAACAAGAACCTTTAAATGCTGAGAAAATTGCTTACGAATATTCCAAACATAAAAATATTGCAAAATCAAAATTACGTTTTGCTTTTCTATTAAAAAAATAAAACATAAAGAAGAAATTTCCATAAAAAATCCAGTATTAAATGATGGATGACTTGTTGGCTAAGAAAAGATTCTATATAAGATGAAATTTATCAGAATAAATGCATCGGTCCAACATATTGAAAAATAGAGAATGATAGCTTGATTGGTAATCCGACTCCTGACAGAAATTTAATCAACGTTCACCTATTTCGGTAAGAATCCATTTGGAAAAGCAACGATATGTCAGAATCTGTCCAAGAGATCTGAAAATCTATCTAGTCTTATTCTGTACTGAGAAACACTTCTATTCCTCACTCTTACTATTTTTATTGTTTTCTTTTCTATTGTCTTATTATCATTTAACTGTGAAGATAAAGAAAGTCTTTTCTTCATAAAGAAGCTGGAATTGTATCATTAGTTTAAACAAAATAATTAATTTTGTCTACCTGTTAAACTCAGTAAACAAGAACATTAGTTTGGGTTGGTTTTATGGTATTTCAAATGTTGTAGATCATTTAATGCCGAATCTTGTTTATAAATATATTAAATATATATATGATTTGTAAACATATAACATTCTTAAACGAGGCTGTGCTCTTTTTTTGCACACAGTTACGTAAATGATTTCAAGTATTGCTATATAACAGTCGCAAATTAACGTCAGTCATTTGTTTGCTCACATAGTTTGTTCAATATGACCAATATATAGGACCCTATCAGGTACTACCCCTCCGGGTCAGAGTGGACCTGGAAGAATTGGCAATTAAGGGGCACTCTTCATTCCCAAAATTTCCAATGCCTAGCCTTTAGATGGTTTAGTGTCATATCCAGGACACGCGTTCAAGGAATGGGGGCCTTACCCAGCTGCAGAGACAATCAGTGTATTCTACAGCCCCAGCCGACTGGGCTGTAAACTAGAACAGAATATAAACTGTGATAAAATGACAATATATATATATATATATATATATATATATATATACGTGTGTGTGTGTGTGTGTGTGTGCGCGCGCGTTTTGTATGAGGGTTTCATGTATGAGTCAAGTATATCTGTTTGCAAATTATTTGTATTAGATAAGAATACTTGATAGCATATGGGGGGTTGTAGTTAACGTGCTGAACTGTGACATCGTAGAAAGCGAGTTCGAAATCTAGTCGTGTTACATTTACAGTCAGATCAATTTCCTTGGAAAAAGTACAAATCCCCTTACCCCTCCCCCAGCTATGGATTGAATAGTTACACTGCTGTTTTTCCTACAAGGATGGCTTTGGCATTTAATAACCCACAAAAGTTTATATGCCATTAAAAAAAGAACCAAACCAAGCATTCAGATAAACCAAGCCAGATACAATGTAGTAAATCTAAAATATATCTATAAAATTCTTTCGAAAAAGTTAATTAAAAAAGAAATTACCATACATTGTTGCTAATTCATGTTGCGTACCTCAGCTTAAATAATTGCTTTGATGCGCCTTGGAAAGGGCGCGTAAAAGTATTTTACTATCTTCACAGAGATGAGCAGTCATTATCTGTGACTAAGCACCCATAATCTTTCAAGATTCCGTGAATTCTTCCCAAGAACTCTTCTCTTTAGTTCTGTCAACACTTTCATGATACTATTTAAGTCAGGGTTCTCAGTTAGCAACTCTTTCAATACGGGGATATCTAAATCAGCTACACTCGCTTGTGTTACATGTTATCCGTAGTATAGAGAAATATCTCGCCTTCGTCCAAGATTGCCATCAAATGATCCTTCAGCAGCTGGATATATTTTGCAATATTTTTGCTACTGTAAATCTTAGCCAATTTCCCGGGACCATCATTTTTTTCTGTATCCCCAAAGGGTTCTATGTATGGATCAAACAGAACTATTTGACATTTAAGCTGAGCACAAACAAATTACTTATGCTAAATTGAATTGTTTGAAATAGAATAGTCCGATTATTGTTTGTGTGGAAACAAATGACTAATATTTAAATGGATCGTTAGTGATCCATAGGAATATTCGGAACCATATAATTGTATGCAAGAGAATAAGTTTTTGCTATTTAAAAGAATTATCAACAAAATGTGTTTACAAATCATATATATTTTATATATATATATATATATATATATATATATATATATATATATATATATATATATATATATTTACTAATCTAATATCTACCAGTATTCACGGTACCAGAAAAAAACAAAAAAACCCTGGCAGGAACAAGAGATAAAAGTATCTCGAATTTATATATATATATATATATATATATATATATATATATAAAGAGGATTAGGCATTAAACAACCTACAATGGTTGATATGCAATAAAACCCAACCAAAACAAATCATATATATTTCATCATCATATCGTGCAGCTCACTATAAGTCGCTATCATCTATCACTTCCGACAGGTCTTCCAGGCAACACCCAGTATCCGTACAGGGTTGTTGTAGATAAATTCTAGCTAGTCGTCCTACACTTTCACGTCCGTGTGAGGATTTCCATAGGAGAAGGTCGCCTATAAGTTCGTCCTTGCTCCTCCAACAATGCCCCGCATGTCTTGTTCGTCTAATTTGGATGGTCATCGAGATGGGTGGTAGGTGGCCGTAGAGCTGCTGTTTTGTCGGATGTTGCTTCTAGGATTTGTTTGATATAGCTCGTAGCATCCTTATGCAACTGCCATCAAGCTTTTTCTTCATACACTTAGTCAGCGTCCAAATGGTACATCTATGCATATGGACACGACCGCTGCTTGGAAAAAAATTACGTTTTATTTTGATCGGATAGGTCTGACTTCCATATGACCGATAGCCTATCGATAGCTGTCCATGCATTCACTTGTCGCGTATTGATGTTATTTTCGGTCGATGAAACGCTGCTTCGTAGGTAGGTGAACTTGTGCACTGATTTCAGAGAACCAACATTTAGAGTGGATATATCACCACTTTGATTAAACCACATGTTCTCCGTTTTGTCTGCGTTCACCTGGAGGCCTATGTCATCTGCCGCCTGCTCCAGACTATGCAGCAGAGATTTGGCCTGGGCAGATGTATTTAGCAGAAGCGCTATGTCATTAGTATTGTCTGTATCCGTAATAGTTCGTGCGGGGTATCGTCTGCTTCTGGCTTTTTCCACTGTAAGGCTACTTTCTTTCATTAGATCTATCGATGTCCGAAGTAGGTAATTTAGGCAGATTATGAACAGGTATGGTGCTAATGTGTCCCCTTGCAGCACACCTGCGACAATCTCAAAGAAGTCTGTGTATCTGTTATATTTTGACCTTCGACCCGGCCCAAAAATACTATTCCAAGGTGATGCACCGGAAGGAAGTGACACATTCCAATGGCCTGTAATCGAAAGAGATCGCGTGGGCGGATTAAGGCTTATAATATGGGACAAGTGATGCAGTGACCTGTGAACTGCATGACAGTTATTTCCGCTTGATGACGATTAAACATTCGATTTCAAAGATCCAGTGGGCGATCGTGTGGGCGTTGAATTATTATATAATTGAGTTGAGTTGGGTGCCAAAGCAGTTGCCAGCAGACTTCCAGAGAGTTAGAGACGAGATGTGGTAGGGAAGGCCACACCCGACCGAGGGGGCCCTTGGGAAACCCCCGATGGAGTTTGGGGTCCAGAGAAGATGCTGATAAGATGCCATAAAGAAAACCAGCATCCAGCAGAGTGAGCCCCAGGCCTCCGGTTGAACATCAAGAGAACAAGAAAGACACAACGTGAGGTCATAAGTAGTGGAGGTCAAAATATGAAGTTTATGTTCGGTCTCCAGCTCCCTCTCTCATGCAACCCTTGAACAACCCTTTCGAACCCTTGCAATAAAGTGAGAGGTAAATATATTTGTAAAGAAGTCTTCCTGCATCTTAATTGTTACTGCGTCTATTATCATTGCGTCGGGATGTATCCAGTATATACATAGGTATGCAACAGAAGTATGAATAACTCTATGTAATTCATCCAATGCTGACAAAGCATGAAGAATGAAAGAGACTTGATATGATTCTTTGTAAAATTCAAGATTCGTATGCAAGAGAACTGTCAATACAGATAAGTTATGATATCTCCCATCTTAATGTTAGACTGCACACACTTATGTATTCCAAAGAATTTCTTTGCACACATCATTACTCACAAAAATAGGGAAAAACCTAAAATGTCTATAACTATGTTTGCTCATTTATGTATGTAACTCAATAACATTCTTAAGTTCTCAGATACTATTCATCATCACACATCTTGTCATGCCATCAGTATGGATATCCCTGACCCTCTCTCGCCACCCCTCCCTATTGTTCATCACTTCCAGTAGGTCTTCAGGGCTACACCCTGTATCTACATAGAGCTGCTGTGTGTAGATTCGAGCTGGTCGCCCTGCCTTTGCCCGTTCATGTGAAGGGGTCCACTGGAGTACATCACTTATGAGCTCGTCCCTACTTCTCCAGCTGTGTCCTGTATGTCTGGTTCGTCTAATTTTGATAGTTTACTATTAATATAGGTATGCAACATATCCATCCGGTCAGCGAACTTTATTTTTCCAGTTTTTATTGAGCATCATTATGGCTACAACTCTCTCCCTGGACAGACTGTAGGCAAGAAGTATTTGCTCCATTTTTCCTCTGTGTATGGAGTCAAAGCAATCTATTAATAAGAGTGTAGCTTCGAACTTTTTTTTTTTTTTTGCTCGAACACCTAAAATTCGATTGTCTGAATTTGTTATATGGACCGATTCCTACCAAAACCATTTTGTTTTTTCCTAAGAATTTTTTTCAATTTCAAGTTCAATGCGGTTGAGTAGTCATCATCATCATCATGTCGTGCTGAGAGCATGGATATCCCTGACCCTCTCTCGCCACTTTTCCCTATCGTTCATCGCCTCAGGTAGGTCTTCTGGACAACATCCCGTATCCTCACATAATTGCTGAATGTATGTTCGTGCTGGTCGTCCTGCTTTTGCACGGCCATGTGTGGGGGTCCACAAGAGTACATCACTTATGAGCTCGTCCCTGCTTCTCCAGCAGTGTCCTGCATGTCTGGTTCGTCTAACTTGAATAGTTTTCGTGATAGGATGCAGGTGGCCGTACAGTTGGTGTCTTGTGGGGTGTTGCCGCCAGGACTTCTTCAAGATTGCTCGCAGCATTCTTGTGTAATTGCCGTCTAATTCTATCAAGACTTTACATAGAAAAAACAATTCATAACACATCTTCTTAGCCGCAATGGAAGTAAGAGTTATACCTCGGTAGATCTTGGTGATTCCGAGGTCAGCTTTCTTGGAGAAATGGAAGATGCAGTCCATTGTCCATCTGCCTATTGTGCTTTGGTTATATACGGCGTTGCGGTATCGGAGCCGTATGTTGTCGAATTTCCATGTCTTCCATACTTCTGTTGGTATTTCATAGAGGCCAGCAGGTTTACTGTTTTAAATTTTTGTTAAGACTACATCGAGTTCTTCTTTCGTAAATTGTCCTAGTTTGGTATCTTGTTCATTATCAATAATATTCGTGATAGCTTCATCCGTAACTTTAGGGGGCTTACCAAGCAAATTCTTAGAATGTTCTTTCAACAACTGTGTCAGTTCTTCTTGGCTGGCAGCTTTTAGTTTCGCTCTTGCGGTCCATTTTCTTTCACTCACATCATTTACTGTCAGTCACGCTATCCGAGATTATCTATCTTCAGCCGAGTGATCTGGTCTTCCATGTAATCTGTTTGCTCTTTTAGGTATGCATGACTTAGTTAACTTTGTGCCTTCTAAAGTTTCTGAGCGTTGGCATTAGTTGGGTTCCTTTTATTGTATAGGGATGCGGTTTTCACGTCGTCACGTTTTTTCTTAACTGCTAATGTCTCCCAGGGAACCCAATGTTTTGCTCTTAATTTGGTTGGTATGCATTCTGCTTCCACTTCGATGTGGGCATTGACGAAGTTTTCGTATTTGTCATTTGGAGTCAGTGTTTCTGACATCTCAAGTAATGCATCGAATTTGTTTCTTAGTGTTATCGTATGTTTATCGCTAATGTTTAAGTTCTATAGTTATTTTTTCAAACACTGGGGTCAGAGTTCCAACCTCAGAAGAACGCGCCCCCTTTTTACCCGCGCGAAGAGCGATGCGGTTTGGACACATAATTTGAGTAAGTGTCATAGTAATCTTTCGATGGCTGTATTTTAATCTCAACAGTACTCGCCACCCTTAAAGTGAGTGGCAGTAGTTTTCTGACTGAACTATGTGATCCCGGCCGTTGACCTGTGGGGTTCGTCAGTCAAACATCTGGTGAAGCACGCCATTGACCCGATTCAGGGTTCATCGGCCAGGTTTCACATCCCCCATGCTGCTTCCTATGGCTTCAAATGTCTAACTTTTCTTTTCTTTTTCCTTTACTTTTTCTTTCTCCTGCTGTGCCCATTCCCCCACTTTTCTTCTTTCCTCTACCTCTGAATATTCCTTAATTTTTAACTTTGTTAAAGTCTGTTAATCTCCTTTTCCATTTAATTTTCAGGCCCAAGAGTCAACTTCTTGTCTTTGTTACCCGACTGATACATGGTACATGAAAGTTGGTCATATATCTTGATTCTTCTACGAAGGCTGTGGTACGTGGTACATTCAATAGGTTTCCAGACTTTTTTTTGTACAGGCATTTAAAATTGTCATAGACTCTTGAAATTTCAGTATGTTATTGCTATACATCTTATGAGATGACTAATCATTCAGCTTCAAATAAACAGCTACAGCAGGAATTGTAATACACCCTACTAAAGACTGATTGTCACAGCTGGTGAATTTCAAAAATGCAATCTGACACTTTAGACTAACGATAAGCAATAAAATTCAGAAACGTATGGAATGCTTCAGACTGGCCATCTTGCATGAATCGAGCATCAGTTTTTGAATGGCAAAAGAGATTCAAGGAATGCAGGGGGTCTGTGAGGGATGATGAGAGATGTGGGCGGAGTAAGGAAGTCAATAAACCAAAGTTGATTGGCCAAAGGGTTAGGGTTAGGGTTACTATGTTGAGGTTTTAAGTGGGTTCAGGAAGAGATTCCGTCAGAAGAGGCCAGCACTCTTCAAATCGGGTCAGTGGCATTTCCAGCAGGACAATGCACCAGTCCACAACTCCATCCTTGTCACAGACCAAGATGGGCATCAAGACAGTTGCTCAGCCTCCCTATAGTCCAGACCTTGCTTCCTGTGACTTTTGCTTATTCCCTAAGTTCAGAGTCTGTCGTTATGAGACAATTGAGGAGATGAAAGAGGCTGCGACGAAAGTCATTGATACGCTCACACAAGAGAACTTCCATTGAGCCTTCCAGAAGTTGCTGGAACGGTACAACAAGTACATTGCAGCCGAAGGAGATTACTTCAAAGGAGACTAGAGTTTCATGCGTGTACTATCAATAAAAGTGACCATACGAAAAAAGTCTGGAAACTTATCGTATGCACCTCGTATTTGAAATATGTTAGAAACGGTAACACATCTATGAAGTGGGCCATAGTACGCTTATGCTCGCTTTCACTTAAGATTTCACTGACCGTGTATGAACCTTTCCTTATATATTACGACATACTCGTGTAAGATTCCCTACGACTTTTTACCCCGCCTTTTAATTACTTTTAAAGACAATTGTTACTCCAGTTGGACAGATATTACTCACTAATACCAGTACGACTTACAAAATTGTCGACTTTGCTGTCCCGACTGACCACAGAATAAAACTGAAAGAATGTGAAAAGAAGGATAAGTATCTCGACCTTGCCAGAGAATTTTAAAAAAACTATTGAACATGCAGATGACAATTATACCTATGGTAATTAGTGCGTTTGGAACAGTAACTAAAGGATTACTAAAGGGACTGGAGGACTTGGATGTTGGCGGACGAGTGGAGACCATCCAAACTACTACATTATTGAGAACGGCCAGAATACTAAGAAGAGTCCTGGAGACTTGAGGAGACTTGCTGTCACTCAGACTCCAGTGAAAATCCATCAGCTAACGCTGATGCGAAAAACTCTAATAAGTAAATAATAATAATAATAATAATAATAATAATAATAATAATAATAATAATAATAATAATAGCTGTAAATAGAAAAATTGAATAGAATAAATATGATAAACACATGACAGCATGCTGGTTAATGCCAAACATTTATCAAAAGTTCAGTTACCTTTCCGAGGTTGACAGTTTTGTAGATTCTTCCCAATATTATACAGGTCTACGTAGGGAGGTAGGGCCCATTCCAGTATATGAATAAAAAGGATTCAGCATTAAATAACCTACAATGGTTGATATACCATAAAACCCAACTAAACCAAATCATATATATTTGATATATATGTATAAAGACGATCTGGAATTAAGTAATTTACAATGGTTGATATGCCATAAAATTCAACCAAACCAAATCATATATATTTAATATATATGAATAAAACTGATTTGGCATTAAATAACCTACAATGTTTGATATACCATAAAACCCAACCAAACCAATCTACCCCCCCAAAAAAAAACTTCGCCGTTTTCGTTGTGTAACGAGAGTGGTTTCACTTTCCTGATAAATTCTCGCTTTTTAGAATATGCTTCCATTTAAATTTCATTGTGTGTGATCTTATTCAAAGCATCTGGTTCACTTCAGTCTAAATTCTCGAAATATAAGCTTAGTGGTACCTCCTGACATCGAATTGAACAAAACACTCATCTCTCACTTGTCTTATCGTCTTCTCTGGCTGAGTTTTACCTGTCTTGATTAGTTCCCGTACTATCCAATGATACAGCTTTCAAAAGTGAATATTTCATGATTAATCCAAAACAGTTGGAGAGGATTTCTGAAATACCGCTCGCAAAATTCCTTCACTATTACTCCCTGGATACAGGGTTGAACGATAAAATTGTCGTCCTAGAAAAGGCGACATAATTCCATTTCCGTTTAATGAAAACCGGTTTTCTTTTTTTGTTGCAGACCATCTACTAGTTGGCCAGTTGTGTACAAATCCCAAGCGCGATAGGAGCCTTCTCTCATGTCTGAAAGTAACACAATGTTCAACGAGCGAGATCGGAGATGCGCCGCTGTACAACTCATGCTCTCTACCGATCCAACTTATGACAACAGGACCATTGCCAGCACACTCAAAATGCAAATCTGGATTGCCACGAATAAACAGGACGTGCCCAGAGTGATGAAAACAAATTTTCGGGCTACGGTTATGGTCTTTGGTGTGGTTTCAAGTGAGGGCCACATCATGCCACCTCACATCTTCGAAATCGGCTTGAAAGTCAATACCAAAGTGTACCTGGATGTGCTGAAGAGTGTGGTGATCCCCAGGTGCAATCAGGTGGCCGGTGGCAGACACTAGCTGTGGCAGTAGGACTCGGCGCCGGCCCACAAGTCCAAAGAGACCCAGGCTTGGCTTCAGGAGTGCTATGACTTTGTACCCTTCTCTCACTGGCCTCCCTCCTCCCCCAACCTGAACCCACTGGACTACTTCGTTTGGTCATACGTCGAGAACATCACCAACATGACCTCCCACAACACCAAAGCCAGTCTGATCGCCGCCATCCACGTAGTATTCGCCGAGCTCCCGCTGGCGCTTGTGAAAAAGGCATGCTCCCAGTTCCGGATCCGTATCGAGGTGGTGATTGAGGTTGAAGGCGGCTACATTGAATGGATGTCAGCTCTACTATATAATCAAGTTAGCTGAATTGATTTTTTCAATAAAAGTTTTAAAATAAAGCTGTAGTGTTGTTTTCTTTAGGACGACAATTTCATCGTTCCACCCTGTATTACAGTAGGATAAGGGGTTCCATGCTTTTTCTAAGGGGCATTAGTCCGAAAGTGAATGTAATTGCGCGGCTGGAGTTCGAACTCGATTACTATGATGTTGCAGTTCAGGACGTTTGCCATTACGCACCGGACACTTTCCTCGTCACTTTTTGATTGAAGCAACTTCGTTTCAAATAATTTGTATTTTGTCTAATCTTATTCAGTTTTATCTAATTCTCCTTGAATGATTAAAATGAAAAAATTAAAGATTTCAATGCATAAATCGCAAAGATATTAGGATAAGAACTTTGTTATGGAATTAAAATCTTTAAACATTAACAATATTATAATCATTGTTATTACCAACAAATGAACAATGATCAGTTATAGAAGTTCTCATATTTATTAACATCTGTTACACACTGGCACACACACACACACACACACACACACATATATATATATATATATAGAGAGAGAGAGAGATTATAATTAGCTCTACTTTTGTATTGAGCACTATTTGTAATAGTAGCATTGCAGCATCTTACGGTGGATTTTTGTTCTTTTGACCAACGGACTGCATATCTCTTGATTTTTTCAACTGGTGTGACGAAGCTGGCCTTTTCTTTATTTTTTTCCCAAAAGAATTTTTTTCTTTTCCCCCCAGGCAGTGATTCGGGATATTGTTATCTCTAAATTCTGGCGTTTTTTTTTCTTTTTCCTGGTAACCGTGAATGCTAGTAGATAGTAATTTAGTATATATATATATATATATATATATATATATATATATATGCATTTATATGCTTTGTGCGGTAAAAAATTTAATAATAGCAATAAAAAGACACAAGGTCTTAATCCTAATGAGAATAAAAGCTTGAAAATGACAGACTAGCTCACCGGTTTTGAAGAAAGCGAAAAGAGGGACAAATACTTGGACCTTGCTAGAGAACTTAAAAGGCTGTAGAAGATGAGAGCAACGGCGATACCAATTGTAGTTAGCGCGTTTGGAATGGTCCCCGAAAGTTTGGAAAATGGACTGGAAAAGTTGGAAATCGAAAGACGAATCAATACCCCCACCCTCAAACTACAGTATTGTTGTGACCGACCAGAATTCTGAGAAGAGCCCTGCACACCTTGTTGTCACTCAGTCCCCAGTGAAAAACCATCAGTTAGTATTTCCTGGAACTATCAAAGCTGATAGAAAAATAAACAATAGACTAGATATAGGGGTTAACGACTACAAACGGTTTGGTCAGTTGGGTGTTGTGGCATATTAAGCCTTGTAGCTTATTTAATACCAAATCTTGTTTTATATACATATATGTGTGTGCGCGTGCGTGTGAGTGTGTGATTTGTAAACACATAGTTTGTAGATAACATTTTTATATGAGCTCGATCTTATTCGTTTGTACCGAGTTAAATGGTTTCAAGTTTTATTTGCACACAGTTAAATGGTTTCGAGTATCGCTATGTAACAGAAACAGTTTAATTAACCTCAGTCATTTGTTTACACTCTAACACTATTTTTTTTTGTTTTTGTTTTTGTTTTTTGTTTTTTTTGCACAGAGTAATGTGGTTTCAAGTATCGCTATGTAAAAGAAACAAATCAATTTAACATCAGTCATTTGTGTTCCCACAGTTAAATGCTTAAATGTTTCTATTTTACCCATAGATAGGATCCTAACAAGTTCTAAGACTCCGAGTCAAAGCTCCAAAACTGTAGCCTCACCATCAAATATGGTTTAGCGTCATATCTTGGACACTCGTTGAGAGTAGGGTTTTACACCGCAGAGATGCAGTCGATGTATTCTACAGTCTCAGCCGACTGGGTTGGACAATAAAAGAAAAAAAAACATGCTTCTTAATTGATATGTGATTGCCAACAGTTAGTTTCATACCAGTCAAAAATATAATAAAATAAATTAAAAAACCTGGAAATAGAAATAAAAAAAATGTGGTATCTTAAATCTAACACCCTAGGAGCCATGTTTATGATCAAGTAAGGGACAGATGTACACATTAACAAGATATCTAGCAGTGTCAGCCTATTATGAAATAAAAAAGAAAAAAATGCTCTTTGCGGAACTGCTCATCTCCTTCAAAGAATGCTATCAATGTGATTGAAAAATATCACTCAAAATAGGCTGCAAAACATAAAGTCATAGAATTAATATAATTACTACCTTCCCTCGCGCTAGGTCTTGGGTAAAGACCCGGTGAAGGATTGAAAGAAACCGAAAATAAAATTGAAAAAAACTATAATAATAATAGTAATTATAATAAACAAATTGACCTGAGAACAAATTTATGATGATGCATAAGGCCTTACACCCCTGAGATGATATAGACTGGTGCCCATGGTGTAATGGTTATCGTCGTAGGAAATGGACGCGACGACACGAGTTCAAATCCTGGACGATACTGATTGCATTTCACATAGCACTAATACCCTTGGGAAAGGTATGAATCCAATTATTTTCCCTCCAACTATAAATAGTAGGGCAGACTAGGTTCTTCAGCCTTGGTGAGGCAACTAGTCTAGGAGAAGGAAAACTCTGAATTCAAATCTGTTAAACTCTGCTTAAAAATTGACCTTGCGTCATATCCTATCTGAGCGGAGGGGTTGGGTAAATATAGATATAGACGGGTTATATGTTTCAAGAAAAGAAAGAGAAAGACAACTCGCTAGCATTCAAGATAGCGTTGTACATCGATAAGACGACTCGAAGAATACATAAAAAAGAACTAAGAAAAGCTAATTACAGCGACGAGAAACAACACAAACAACACAAAGGATCAACAGAACGACAAAAACTAGAAAACAAAAATGGGAAGAAAAGCAATTGTATGGACATTTCAAGCGACAAACAAAGCAAAATCTCACACGAGAAGATTTGGACAAGACTAAAAAAAAGAAAACTTTAGAGAGAAAAGAAATCTCTTTTCTAGCATAAAACAATAAAGAAATCTCTTTTCTGGCATAAAACAATAAAGAAATCTCTTTTCTAGCATAAAACAATAAAGAAATCTCTTTTCTAGCATAAAACAATAAAGAAATCTCTTTTCGAACATAAAACAATAAAGAAATCTCTTTTCTAACATAAAACAATAAAGAAATCTCTTTTCTAGCATAAAACAATAATAAGAAATCTCTTTTCTAGCATAAAACAATAAAGAAATCTCTTTTCTAACATAAAACAATAAAGAAATCTCTTTTCTAGCATAAAACAATAAAGAAATCTCTTTTCTAGCATAAAACAATAAAGAAATCTCTTTTCTAGCATAAAACAATAAAGAAATCTCTTTTCTAGCATAAAACAATAAAGAAATCTCTTTTCGAACATAAAACAATAAAGAAATCTCTTTTCTAGCATAAAACAGTAAAGAAATCTCTTTTCTAACATAAAACAATAAAGAAATCTCTTTTCTAACATAAAACAATAAAGAAATCTCTTTTCTAGCATAAAACAATAAAGAAATCTCTTTTCTAACATAAAACAATAAAGAAATCTCTTTTCTAGCATAAAACAATAAAGAAATCTCTTTTCTAACATAAAACAATAAAGAAATCTCTTTTCTAGCATAAAACAATAAAGAAATCTCTTTTCTAGCATAAAACAATAAAGAAATCTCTTTTCTAACATAAAACAATAAAGAAATCTCTTTTCTAGGATAAAACAATAAAGAAATCTCTTTTCTAGCATAAAACAATAAAGAAATCTCTTTTCTAGCATAAAACAATAAAGAAATCTCTTTTCTAGCATAAAACAATAAAGAAATCTCTTTTCTAGCATAAAACAATAAAGAAATCTCTTTTCGAACATAAAACAATAAAGAAATCTCTTTTCTAACATAAAACAATAAAGAAATCTCTTTTCTAACATAAAACAATAAAGAAATCTCTTTTCTAGCATAAAACAATAAAGAAATCTTTTTTCTAGCATAAAACAATAAAGAAATCTCTTTTCTAACATAAAACAATAAAGAAATCTCTTTTCTAGCATAAAACAATAAAGAAATCTCTTTTCTAGCATAAAACAATAAAGAAATCTCTTTTCTAGCATAAAACAATAAAGAAATCTCTTTTCTAACATAAAACAATAAAGAAATCTCTTTTCTAGCATAAAACAATAAAGAAATCTCTTTTCTAACATAAAACAATAAAGAAATCTCTTTTCTAGCATAAAACAATAAAGAAATCTCTTTTCTAGCATAAAACAATAAAGAAATCTCTTTTTTAGCATAAAACTAAAGAAATCTCTTTTCTAACATAAAACAATAAAGAAATCTCTTTTCTAGCATAAAACAATAAAGAAATCTCTTTTCTAGCATAAAACAATAAAGAAATCTCTTTTCTAACATAAAACAATAAAGAAATCTCTTTTCTAGCATAAAACAATAAAGAAATCTCTTTTCTAGCATAAAACAATAAAGAAATCTCTTTTCTAGCATAAAACAATAAAGAAATCTCTTTTCGAACATAAAACAATAAAGAAATCTCTTTTCTAGCATAAAACAGTAAAGAAATCTCTTTTCTAACATAAAACAATAAAGAAATCTCTTTTCTAGCATAAAACAATAAAGAAATCTCTTTTCTAGGATAAAACAATAAAGAAATCTCTTTTCTAACATAAAACAATAAAGAAATCTCTTTTCTAACATAAAACAATAAAGAAATCTCTTTTCTAGCATAAAACAATAAAGAAATCTTTTTTCTAGCATAAAACAATAAAGAAATCTCTTTTCTAACATAAAACAATAAAGAAATCTCTTTTCTAGCATAAAACAATAAAGAAATCTCTTTTCTAGCATAAAACAATAAAGAAATCTCTTTTCTAGCATAAAACAATAAAGAAATCTCTTTTCTAACATAAAACAATAAAGAAATCTCTTTTCTAGCATAAAACAATAAAGAAATCTCTTTTCTAACATAAAACAATAAAGAAATCTCTTTTCTAGCATAAAACAATAAAGAAATCTCTTTTCTAGCATAAAACAATAAAGAAATCTCTTTTCTAGCATAAAACAATAAAGAAATCTCTTTTCTAGCATAAAACAATAAAGAAATCTCTTTTCTAGCATAAAACAATAAAGAAATCTCTTTTCTAGCATAAAACAATAAAGAAATCTCTTTTCTAACATAAAACAATAAAGAAATCTCTTTTCTAGCATAAAACAATAAAGAAATCTCTTTTCTAGCATAAAACAATAAAGAAATCTCTTTTCTAGGATAAAACAATAAAGAAATCTCTTTTCTAACATAAAACAATAAAGAAATCTCTTTTCTAGCATAAAACAATAAAGAAATCTCTTTTCTAGCATAAAACAATAAAGAAATCTTTTTTCTAGCATAAAACAATAAAGAAATCTCTTTTCTAACATAAAACAATAAAGAAATCTCTTTTCTAGCATAAAACAATAAAGAAATCTCTTTTCTAGCATAAAACAATAAAGAAATCTCTTTTCTAGCATAAAACAATAAAGAAATCTCTTTTCTAACATAAAACAATAAAGAAATCTCTTTTCTAGGATAAAACAATAAAGAAATCTCTTTTCTAGCATAAAACAATAAAGAAATCTCTTTTCTAGCATAAAACAATAAAGAAATCTCTTTTCTAGCATAAAACAATAAAGAAATCTCTTTTCTAGGATAAAACAATAAAGAAATCTCTTTTCTAACATAAAACAATAAAGAAATCTCTTTTCTAACATAAAACAATAAAGAAATCTCTTTTCTAGCATAAAACAATAAAGAAATCTCTTTTCTAGCATAAAACAATAAAGAAATCTCTTTTCTAACATAAAACAATAAAGAAATCTCTTTTCTAGCATAAAACAATAAAGAAATCTCTTTTCTAACATAAAACAATAAAGAAATCTCTTTTCTAGCATAAAACAATAAAGAAATCTCTTTTCTAGCATAAAACAATAAAGAAATCTCTTTTCTAGCATAAAACAATAAAGAAATCTCTTTTCTAACATAAAACAATAAAGAAATCTCTTTTCTAGGATAAAACAATAAAGAAATCTCTTTTCTAGGATAAAACAATAAAGAAATCTCTTTTCTAGCATAAAACAATAAAGAAATCTCTTTTCTAGCATAAAACAATAAAGAAATCTCTTTTCTAGCATAAAACAATAAAGAAATCTCTTTTCTAGCATAAAACAATAAAGAAATCTCTTTTCTAGGATAAAAAAATAAAGAAATCTCTTTTTTAGCATAAAACAATAAAGAAATCTCTTTTCTAGCATAAAACAATAAAGAAATCTCTTTTCTAGCATAAAACAATAAAGAAATCTCTTTTCGAACATAAAACAATAAAGAAATCTCTTTTCTAACATAAAACAATAAAGAAATCTCTTTTCTAACATAAAACAATAAAGAAATCTCTTTTCTAACATAAAACAATAAAGAAATCTCTTTTCTAGCATAAAACAATAAAGAAATCTCTTTTCTAGGATAAAACAATAAAGAAATCTCTTTTCTAACATAAAACAAGAAAGAAATCTCTTTTCTAGCATAAAACAATAAAGAAATCTCTTTTCTAGCATAAAACAATAAAGAAATCTCTTTTCTAGGATAAAACAATAAAGAAATCTCTTTTCTAACATAAAACAAGAAAGAAATCTCTTTTTTAGCATAAAACAATAAAGAAATCTCTTTTCTAGGATAAAACAATAAAGAAATCTCTTTTCTAACATAAAACAAGAAAGAAATCTCTTTTCTAGCATAAAACAATAAAGAAATCTCTTTTCTAACATAAAACAAGAAAGAAATCTCTTTTCTAACATAAAACAATAAAGAAATCTCTTTTCTAGGATAAAACAATAAAGAAATCTCTTTTTTAGCATAAAACAATAAAGAAATCTCTTTTCTAGCATAAAACAATAAAGAAATCTCTTTTCTAGGATAAAACAATAAAGAAATCTCTTTTTTAGCATAAAACAATAAAGAAATCTCTTTTCTAGCATAAAACAATAAAGAAATCTCTTTTCTAGCATAAAACAATAAAGAAATCTCTTTTCGAACATAAAACAATAAAGAAATCTCTTTTCTAACATAAAACAATAAAGAAATCTCTTTTCTAGGATAAAACAATAAAGAAATCTCTTTTCTAACATAAAACAAGAAAGAAATCTCTTTTCTAGCATAAAACAATAAAGAAATCTGTTTTCTAGGATAAAACAATAAAGAAATCTCTTTTCTAACATAAAACAATAAAGAAATCTCTTTTCTAGCATAAAACAATAAAGAAATCTCTTTTCTAGGATAAAACAATAAAGAAATCTCTTTTCTAACATAAAACAATAAAGAAATCTCTTTTCTAACATAAAACAATAAAGAAATCTCTTTTCTAGCATAAAACAATAAAGAAATCTCTTTTCTAACATAAAACAATAAAGAAATCTCTTTTCTAACATAAAACAATAAAGAAATCTCTTTTCTAGGATAAAACAATAAAGAAATCTCTTTTCTAACATAAAACAAGAAAGAAATCTCTTTTCTAGCATAAAACAATAAAGAAATCTGTTTTCTAGGATAAAACAATAAAGAAATCTCTTTTCTAACATAAAACAATAAAGAAATCTCTTTTCTAGCATAAAACAATAAAGAAATCTCTTTTCTAGGATAAAACAATAAAGAAATCTCTTTTCTAACATAAAACAATAAAGAAATCTCTTTTCTAACATAAAACAATAAAGAAATCTCTTTTCTAACATAAAACAAGAAAGAAATCTCTTTTCTAGCATAAAACAATAAAGAAATCTCTTTTCTAGCATAAAACAATAAAGAAATCTCTTTTCTAGGATAAAACAATAAAGAAATCTCTTTTCTAGCATAAAACAATAAAGAAATCTCTTTTCTAGCATAAAACAATAAAGAAATCTCTTTTCTAGCATAAAACAATAAAGAAATCTCTTTTCTAGGATAAAACAATAAAGAAATCTCTTTTTTAGCATAAAACAATAAAGAAATCTCTTTTCTAGCATAAAACAATAAAGAAATCTCTTTTCTAGCATAAAACAATAAAGAAATCTCTTTTCGAACATAAAACAATAAAGAAATCTCTTTTCTAACATAAAACAATAAAGAAATCTCTTTTCTAACATAAAACAAGAAAGAAATCTCTTTTCTAGGATAAAACAATAAAGAAATCTCTTTTCTAACATAAAACAAGAAAGAAATCTCTTTTCTAGCATAAAACAATAAAGAAATCTCTTTTCTAGGATAAAACAATAAAGAAATCTCTTTTCTAACATAAAACAAGAAAGAAATCTCTTTTCTAGCATAAAACAATAAAGAAATCTCTTTTCTAGGATAAAACAATAAAGAAATCTCTTTTCTAACATAAAACAAGAAAGAAATCTCTTTTCTAGCATAAAACAATAAAGAAATCTCTTTTCTAGCATAAAACAATAAAGAAATCTCTTTTCTAGGATAAAACAATAAAGAAATCTCTTTTCTAACATAAAACAAGAAAGAAATCTCTTTTCTAGCATAAAACAATAAAGAAATCTCTTTTCTAGGATAAAACAATAAAGAAATCTCTTTTCTAACATAAAACAAGAAAGAAATCGCTTTTCTAGCATAAAACAATAAAGAAATCTCTTTTCTAACATAAAACAAGAAAGAAATCTCTTTTCTAACATAAAACAATAAAGAAATCTCTTTTCTAGGATAAAACAATAAAGAAATCTCTTTTTTAGCATAAAACAATAAAGAAATCTCTTTTCTAGCATAAAACAATAAAGAAATCTCTTTTCTAGGATAAAACAATAAAGAAATCTCTTTTTTAGCATAAAACAATAAAGAAATCTCTTTTCTAGCATAAAACAATAAAGAAATCTCTTTTCTAGCATAAAACAATAAAGAAATCTCTTTTCTAACATAAAACAATAAAGAAATCTCTTTTCTAACATAAAACAATAAAGAAATCTCTTTTCTAGGATAAAACAATAAAGAAATCTCTTTTCTAACATAAAACAAGAAAGAAATCTCTTTTCTAGCATAAAACAATAAAGAAATCTGTTTTCTAGGATAAAACAATAAAGAAATCTCTTTTCTAACATAAAACAAGAAAGAAATCTCTTTTCTAGCATAAAACAATAAAGAAATCTCTTTTCTAGGATAAAACAATAAAGAAATCTCTTTTCTAACATAAAACAAGAAAGAAATCTCTTTTCTAGCATAAAACAATAAAGAAATCTCTTTTCTAGCATAAAACAATAAAGAAATCTCTTTTCTAGGATAAAACAATAAAGAAATCTCTTTTCTAACATAAAACAAGAAAGAAATCTCTTTTCTAGCATAAAACAATAAAGAAATCTCTTTTCTAGCATAAAACAGTAAAGAAATCTCTTTTCTAACATAAAACAATAAAGAAATCTCTTTTCTAACATAAAACAAGAAAGAAATCTCTTTTCTAGCATAAAACAATAAAGAAATCTCTTTTCTAACATAAAACAAGAAAGAAATCTCTTTTCTAACATAAAACAATAAAGAAATCTCTTTTCTAGGATAAAACAAGAAAGAAATCTCTTTTCTAGCATAAAACAATAAAGAAATCTCTTTTCTAGGATAAAACAATAAAGAAATCTCTTTTCTAACATAAAACAAGAAAGAAATCTCTTTTCTAGCATAAAACAATAAAGAAATATCTTTTCTAGGATAAAACAATAAAGAAATCTCTTTTCTAACATAAAACAAGAAAGAAATCTCTTTTCTAGCATAAAACAATAAAGAAATCTCTTTTCTAGGATAAAACAATAAAGAAATCTCTTTTCTAACATAAAACAATAAAGAAATCTCTTTTCCAGCATAAAACAATAAAGAAATCTCTTTTCTAGCATAGAAAAATAAAGAAATCTCTTTTCTAGGATAAAACAATAAAGAAATCTCTTTTCTAGCATAAAACAATAAAGAAATCTCTTTTCTAGCATAAAACAAGAAAGAAATCTCTTTTCTAACATAAAACAATAAAGAAATCTCTTTTCTAACATAAAACAATAAAGAAATCTCTTTTCTAACATAAAACAATAAAGAAATCTCTTTTCTAGCATAAAACAATAAAGGAATCTCTTTTCTAGCATAAAACAATAAAGAAATCTCTTTTCTAGCATAAACCAATAAAGAAATCTCTTTTCTAGCATAAAACAATAAAGAAATCTCTTTTCTAGCATAAAACAATAAAGAAATCTCTTTTCTAGCATAAAACAATAAAGAAATCTCTTTTCTAACATAAAACAAGAAAGAAATCTCTTTTCTAGCATAAAACAATAAAGAAATCTCTTTTCTAACATAAAACAATAAAGGAATCTCTTTTCTAGGATAAAACAATAAAGAAATCTCTTTTCTAGCATAAAACAATAAAGAAATCTCTTTTCTAACATAAAACAATAAAGAAATCTCTTTTCTAGCATAAAACAATAAAGAAATCTCTTTTCTAGCATAAAACAAGAAAGAAATCTCTTTTCTAACATAAAACAAGAAAGAAATCTCTTTTCTAGCATAAAACAATAAAGAAATCTCTTTTCTAACATAAAACAGTAAAGGAATCTCTTTTCTAGGATAAAACAATAAAGAAATCTCTTTTCTAGCATAAAACAATAAAGAAATCTCTTTTCTAGGATAAAACAAGAAAGAAATCTCTTTTCTAACATAAAACAAGAAAGAAATCTCTTTTCTAGCATAAAACAAGAAAGAAATCTCTTTTCTAGCATAAAACAATAAAGAAATCTCTTTTCTAGGATAAAACAATAAAGAAATCTCTTTTCTAGCATAAAACAATAAAGAAATCTCTTTTCTAGCATAAAACAATAAAGAAATCTCTTTTCTAGCATAAAACAATAAAGAAATCTCTTTTCGAACATAAAACAATAAAGAAATCTCTTTTCTAACATAAAACAATAAAGAAATCTCTTTTCTAACATAAAACAATAAAGAAATCTCTTTTCTAGCATAAAACAATAAAGAAATCTCTTTTCTAGGATAAAACAATAAAGAAATCTCTTTTCTAACATAAAACAAGAAAGAAATCTCTTTTCTAGCATAAAACAATAAAGAAATCTCTTTTCTAGGATAAAACAATAAAGAAATCTCTTTTCTAACATAAAACAATAAAGAAATCTCTTTTCCAGCATAAAACAATAAAGAAATCTCTTTTCTAGCATAGAAAAATAAAGAAATCTCTTTTCTAGGATAAAACAATAAAGAAATCTCTTTTCTAGCATAAAACAATAAAGAAATCTCTTTTCTAACATAAAACAATAAAGAAATCTCTTTTCTAACATAAAACAATAAAGAAATCTCTTTTCTAACATAAAACAATAAAGAAATCTCTTTTCTAGCATAAAACAATAAAGAAATCTCTTTTCTAGCATAAAACAATAAAGAAATCTCTTTTCTAACATAAAACAAGAAAGAAATCTCTTTTCTAGCATAAAACAATAAAGAAATCTCTTTTCTAGGATAAAACAATAAAGAAATCTCTTTTCTAGCATAAAACAATAAAGAAATCTCTTTTCTAACATAAAACAATAAAGAAATCTCTTTTCTAGGATAAAACAATAAAGAAATCTCTTTTCTAGCATAAAACAATAAAGAAATCTCTTTTCTAGCATAAAACAATAAAGAAATCTCTTTTCGAACATAAAACAAGAAAGAAATCTCTTTTCTAGCATAAAACAATAAAGAAATCTCTTTTCTAGCATAAAACAATAAAGAAATCTCTTTTCTAACATAAAACAATAAAGAAATCTCTTTTCTAGCATAAAACAATAAAGAAATCTCTTTTCTAGCATAAAACAATAAAGAAATCTCTTTTCTAACATAAAACAATAAAGAAATCTCTTTTCTAGCATAAAACAATAAAGAAATCTCTTTTCTAGCATAAAACAATAAAGAAATCTCTTTTCTAACATAAAACAAGAAAGAAATCTCTTTTCTAGCATAAAACAATAAAGAAATCTCTTTTCTAACATAAAACAATAAAGAAATCTCTTTTCTAGCATAAAACAATAAAGAAATCTCTTTTCTAACATAAAACAATAAAGAAATCTCTTTTCTAGGATAAAACAATAAAGAAATCTCTTTTCTAGCATAAAACAATAAAGAAATCTCTTTTCTAGCATAAAACAATAAAGAAATCTCTTTTCGAACATAAAACAAGAAAGAAATCTCTTTTCTAGCATAAAACAATAAAGAAATCTCTTTTCTAGCATAAAACAATAAAGAAATCTCTTTTCTAACATAAAACAATAAAGAAATCTCTTTTCTAGCATAAAACAATAAAGAAATCTCTTTTCTAGCATAAAACAATAAAGAAATCTCTTTTCTAACATAAAACAATAAAGAAATCTCTTTTCTAGCATAAAACAATAAAGAAATCTCTTTTCTAGCATAAAACAATAAAGAAATCTCTTTTCTAACATAAAACAAGAAAGAAATCTCTTTTCTAGCATAAAACAATAAAGAAATCTCTTTTCTAGGATAAAACAATAAAGAAATCTCTTTTCTAGCATAAAACAATAAAGAAATCTCTTTTCTAGCATAAAACAATAAAGAAATCTCTTTTCTAACATAAAACAATAAAGAAATCTCTTTTCTAGGATAAAACAATAAAGAAATCTCTTTTCTAGCATAAAACAATAAAGAAATCTCTTTTCTAGCATAAAACAATAAAGAAATCTCTTTTCGAACATAAAACAAGAAAGAAATCTCTTTTCTAGCATAAAACAATAAAGAAATCTCTTTTCTAGCATAAAACAATAAAGAAATCTCTTTTCTAACATAAAACAATAAAGAAATCTCTTTTCTAGCATAAAACAATAAAGAAATCTCTTTTCTAGCATAAAACAATAAAGAAATCTCTTTTCTAGCATAAACCAATAAAGAAATCTCTTTTCTAGCATAAAACAATAAAGAAATCTCTTTTCTAGCATAAAACAATAAAGAAATCTCTTTTCTAGCATAAAACAATAAAGAAATCTCTTTTCTAACATAAAACAAGAAAGAAATCTCTTTTCTAGCATAAAACAATAAAGAAATCTCTTTTCTAACATAAAACAATAAAGGAATCTCTTTTCTAGGATAAAACAATAAAGAAATCTCTTTTCTAGCATAAAACAATAAAGAAATCTCTTTTCTAACATAAAACAATAAAGAAATCTCTTTTCTAGCATAAAACAATAAAGAAATCTCTTTTCTAGCATAAAACAAGAAAGAAATCTCTTTTCTAACATAAAACAAGAAAGAAATCTCTTTTCTAGCATAAAACAATAAAGAAATCTCTTTTCTAACATAAAACAATAAAGGAATCTCTTTTCTAGGATAAAACAATAAAGAAATCTCTTTTCTAGCATAAAACAATAAAGAAATCTCTTTTCTAGGATAAAACAAGAAAGAAATCTCTTTTCTAACATAAAACAAGAAAGAAATCTCTTTTCTAGCATAAAACAAGAAAGAAATCTCTTTTCTAGCATAAAACAATAAAGAAATCTCTTTTCTAGGATAAAACAATAAAGAAATCTCTTTTCTAGCATAAAACAATAAAGAAATCTCTTTTCTAGCATAAAACAATAAAGAAATCTCTTTTCTAGCATAAAACAATAAAGAAATCTCTTTTCGAACATAAAACAATAAAGAAATCTCTTTTCTAACATAAAACAATAAAGAAATCTCTTTTCTAACATAAAACAATAAAGAAATCTCTTTTCTAGCATAAAACAATAAAGAAATCTCTTTTCTAGGATAAAACAATAAAGAAATCTCTTTTCTAACATAAAACAAGAAAGAAATCTCTTTTCTAGCATAAAACAATAAAGAAATCTCTTTTCTAGGATAAAACAATAAAGAAATCTCTTTTCTAACATAAAACAATAAAGAAATCTCTTTTCCAGCATAAAACAATAAAGAAATCTCTTTTCTAGCATAGAAAAATAAAGAAATCTCTTTTCTAGGATAAAACAATAAAGAAATCTCTTTTCTAGCATAAAACAATAAAGAAATCTCTTTTCTAACATAAAACAATAAAGAAATCTCTTTTCTAACATAAAACAATAAAGAAATCTCTTTTCTAACATAAAACAATAAAGAAATCTCTTTTCTAGCATAAAACAATAAAGAAATCTCTTTTCTAGCATAAAACAATAAAGAAATCTCTTTTCTAACATAAAACAAGAAAGAAATCTCTTTTCTAGCATAAAACAATAAAGAAATCTCTTTTCTAGGATAAAACAATAAAGAAATCTCTTTTCTAGCATAAAACAATAAAGAAATCTCTTTTCTAACATAAAACAATAAAGAAATCTCTTTTCTAGGATAAAACAATAAAGAAATCTCTTTTCTAGCATAAAACAATAAAGAAATCTCTTTTCTAGCATAAAACAATAAAGAAATCTCTTTTCGAACATAAAACAAGAAAGAAATCTCTTTTCTAGCATAAAACAATAAAGAAATCTCTTTTCTAGCATAAAACAATAAAGAAATCTCTTTTCTAACATAAAACAATAAAGAAATCTCTTTTCTAGCATAAAACAATAAAGAAATCTCTTTTCTAGCATAAAACAATAAAGAAATCTCTTTTCTAACATAAAACAATAAAGAAATCTCTTTTCTAGCATAAAACAATAAAGAAATCTCTTTTCTAGCATAAAACAATAAAGAAATCTCTTTTCTAACATAAAACAAGAAAGAAATCTCTTTTCTAGCATAAAACAATAAAGAAATCTCTTTTCTAACATAAAACAATAAAGAAATCTCTTTTCTAGCATAAAACAATAAAGAAATCTCTTTTCTAACATAAAACAATAAAGAAATCTCTTTTCTAGGATAAAACAATAAAGAAATCTCTTTTCTAGCATAAAACAATAAAGAAATCTCTTTTCTAGCATAAAACAATAAAGAAATCTCTTTTCGAACATAAAACAAGAAAGAAATCTCTTTTCTAGCATAAAACAATAAAGAAATCTCTTTTCTAGCATAAAACAATAAAGAAATCTCTTTTCGAACATAAAACAACGAAGAAATCTCTTTTCTAGCATAAAACAATAAAGAAATCTCTTTTCTAGCATAAAACAATGTCGTAAGGATAAACTACATTAAAGCAAAAATATATAAACGAAACAAAATAACAAATGTAGGTTACGTGATGATAAAGATGAAACGATTAATCATATAATAAGCGAATAAAGCAAATTAGTGCAAAGAGAGTATAAGTCTAGACACGACTGAGTGGGGAAGGTAATTCACTGGGAATTGCACAAGAAATTGAAATTTGACCATACAAATAAGTGGTTTATGCACAACAATCCTGGACAATTTGACAGTTTTTTAAACGGATCACCTAATTTCAACCAGAAGACCAGACCCCATGATAGTCAACAAAAAAAGAGATTATGCCGAATAGTGGACTTTGCCGTCCTGACAGACCACAGAATAAAATTGAAAAAAAGCGAAAAGAGAAATGAGTACCTAGACCTTGCCTGAGAACTGAAAAGTTATGGATCATGAAGCTGATAGTGACACTAATTGTAATTGGTGTGCTCGTTACAGTCAACAATGGATAGGTAAGGACGCTGGAGGATTTGGGAATAAGAAGACTACAGCATTATTAAAATCCGCCAGAATATTGAGAAGAGTCCTGGAGGCTTGAGGAGACTTGCTATCACTGGAAGACCATCAACGGAGTAAATAATAATAATAATAATAATAATAATAATAATAATAATAATAAAGAAGCAATTTATTCGATTTCATTATCTACACCGTTTAGGATTGTAAACACTATATAAACATTAACGAAATTTGAATGAGATAAATTTTCGATAATCGATCTTTTCCTGAAAGCAAGAGTAAAAAAATAAATAAATGAATAAATGACACTTAATAGACAGGAAGTAGTTATCATATCCCGGAAGTAGTTGATTGCTAATAATTTGTACGCACTGATCCAATTTTCTACGTTTTAATGCGCATATCCGTGTTGATTTAAGCCGAGAACAGGCGATCTGTCCGCCGGAAATCGACCGTGCGCAAAAATATGACCATTGAAAGAAGATAACTGAATGTTCTTTAAGAAAGATGATTGCCTTTGGGGCTTCGCTTAAAAAGGTTTATGATGGAAGAAGCGAGGTACAAGGTAATTAGATCGATTGGATCTGCAAACCACTTTGCTTCAAATTAACCGAAGGTCTGTTTTTATTCATGGGCGGTAGGCGTTCTAGCTCATCTGTTAAAATCTTTAGGATTATGCGATGCGAGATGAGATAATCAGTTCAAGAAATAAATGAGACAAATAAAAAAAAAGAAAAAGAAAATAAAACAAAACAAAAATCAAATAAAAACGAAACAAAAAATAAACGTATTTATTTTGTGGTGTCAGTGGTGGGATGATCACTGAAAGATTTGCGCTTCCGTTTCGAGTTGTGTGGGAAAGTAAGGAATATAATTGAAATTCGTTGACGGTCAGTCAGGTGCATTGTCTCACTATTTACTGAAACATTTTCCAATCACATACCGTTATTATCGTGGATTTTAGAAGTAATTTATCTCACATCTCACGTTTATTAAACGTTCTCTTTTCTTCGTCCGATCTATCTATCTATCTATCTATCTTACAGTCTCAGTTCATATGTATCAATGATGTTTAGCATACAATAGGTCCACAAATGTATTGACGACTTGTTATAATGTCCTGCGGCCATAAGTTTGAAAATATAGTTTATTGAAATCGAAGGTATATTCCAAGGTTATCAGTTGAATGGTGAAACCATGTAAACAGAAATGTTTATATTTAGAAGGAATTTAAAAACAACAAAATCAGATGTTAGAGGCTGTGTGATCGCCACGTTAAGTCAATGGCGTGACAAAAGATGTGTGTGTGAAAATTTCTAATATTCATCTCTCTTATCCTCCTCATCTTCTTCTTCTTCTTCTTCTTCTTCTTCTTCTTCTTCTTCTTATTATTATTATTATTATTATTATTATTATTATTCTAATGGAGTTTTCTTTTACCTGCTTTCTTTCAGTTCGCTTATATCTACTTACTCATTTGCATTATTCCCATTCTATTGTCTACAGTATTTTTTGTTTTATTTTTTGTTTTTGTGTTTTTTATTTTGTTTTGTTTAGTTCTATTTTATTTCTTCAGCTCGTTAACTCGCTCTTGTCTTTCTGTAGATAATTGCCAACTAATTGGAACCGTTTTTGATTTCGCCATTTTGAAAACATTCCAAGAATTGCAAACGAATCGAATGCCAGTCGAATGAAATCAGAAACATTCAGTGTCTGGCCAATTGAGTCAGGCAGAATTAGAAGAACAAAGGAAGATTAATTTACCGAAATTAGATGCTCAGTTTCGAGATTTCAGAATAAGTATTGAAATAGAATTATTTCTTAACAATCTGCTATAAAGATATAGCATCATTCATTAATAAGTATACCCCTACATTTTTTATCGAGAAAAAATTTAAGATCGCAGAGTTTTTTAAAAATTACGATGGAATATTATACTATCAAAACAGATATTATTACTTATATTCATACAGCAGGAAAGATCTGTAACCCAAAATAAAATTGTGCACACACACACACACACACACACACACACACACACACACACATATATATATATATATATATATATATACACACACACACACACACACACACACATATATATATATATAGAGAGAGAGAGAGAAATGAATAAATACTACTGTATTTTTCCTTGTATGAGAGTCAAATATACTTCCATTCTAACACGTGACTATATAGATACGACGGATTGACCGCTCCATAAAACACAAAATGACAAATTTCTATTGTTCATAATACATACACACACACACATACACACACACACACACACACACACACATATATATATATATATATATATATATATATATATATATATATGTATTTCAATTTTTTATATTTACAAACAATGAGTACTCAATATCGGATATAGGTATTATGTAAATTTAAGTTAAGATAACGTCGACACAGAGTCAACGGCGCTTGGTGACTGTCATTTACTCGCTTATGTGAAGAGAACATAGACAAAAGCGGAGTCACTAACTACTACTGCATGTATCTACGCTAACCTAACACCCCATATATATATATATATATATATATATATATATCCATAAAAGCCTGATGTAAATATATATATATATATATATATATATATATAATGACCGGTTCATTGGCCTAGTGCGTAGAGTGTTCGACAATGGTCCGGGAGACTTGGGTTCAATACCAGGTCGCATCATACCAAAGACTTTAAAAATGGTACTTGATACCTCCTTGCTTAACACTACGCAATATAAGGTACGTATCAAGGGTAAAGTGGAGCAATCCTGGGAAAGGAGTAGTGCCCTCTCCTACACTTCGGTGTAGTAGCTATTGAAAAGGGAGCCTTCTGGTCGCTCTCGACAACGGTCACCAACTTTACAACTTATATATATATATATCATCATCATGTCGTGCCGCTAGCACGGATATCCCTGACCATCTCTCGCCACTTCTCCCTATCATTCATCGCCTCCAGCAGGTCTTCAGGGTTACATCCTGTGTCTTCCCATAGCTGCTGTATGTAGGTTCGAGCTGGTCGTCCTGCTTTTGCTTGGCCATATGTGGGGGTCCATAGGAGTACATCACTGACGAGTTCGTCCTTGCTTCTCCAGCAGTGTCCTGCGTGTCTGGTTCGTCTAACTTGCATAGTTTTCGTGATGGGAGGCAAGTGGCCGGATAGATGGTGTCTCGTGGGGTGTTGTCGCCAGGACTTATGACTAGGCCAGCAAATGCCGGAAGATTAATTAATTTATGAACCTATTAATTTTAGAATATTTACTTTTCTCTCGTTTGACCAGCAACAATAATATATATATATATATATATATATATGTGTGTGTGTGTGTGTGTGTGTGTGTATACTTAGTCCAGTTAAACCGGAGTTGGGAGTAATTCCATCAGGACAAGAAATTATTCGTGAATGAATATTTAAATCTTCCTGGTAAAGAGCTCAATGTACCAATAATACAGAGTAATAATTTCTTTAAGAAAAAACAACGAAACCAATCACAAAGGATTAAAAATTTATTTCCATCCTGTTACGCATTTTTGAAATTTCCAAAAATGCGTAACAGGATGGAAATAAATTTTTAATCCTTTGTGATTGGTTTCGTTGTTTTTTCTTAAAGTATATATATATATATATATATGTATATATGATCAAAATTTAATCAGTAATCTTTAAGGGGGCATTTATTTTTGAACTGCTAAATATTTTGGTAATAGTGATGAATAATACATTAAAAATGCATTGCCCTTAATCATTATTGTGAAGTGAACGGAAATTCCTTAGATCAGCATTTCAACTCGGCTCACTGGCTCTTATTTCCGTGCTGATAACCTTTAAGCTATCAGCATTTCCTATATGGATAATATATTATAAGTAAAAATAATAGAAAGGAAAATAATAGAAATGAATCCAAAGATACACCAGTCTGTCAAATTCCAGTTACCCTTTAAAGATTAGAGCTCTTATCTCCTCCCACAGATAGTATGGTAGACAAGGTTCTTTAACTTTCTTGTGGCAATCAGTATATATATATATATATATATATATATATATATATATTAAGAAGAGCATAAAATAACTAAAAAGGTACGGAAATAAGAATTATACACATACACACACACAGGCGCCTCTGGTGGTGTAATGGTTAGCAAGCTCGACTAGCAAACCTACACGAGTGAGTTCGAGTCTCATTGGGTGCCCCTTTCATATGGCCTTGTGCCATATCTAAGCAAAAAGCTTAGTAAATTTCCATACACATGTATATATGTATACAGTATCAGACAAAACCATGAAAAAAGTGAACCATTTTTTATAATTACTATAAATTTTAATCAAACTTTAACATCTTAGACACACATAGGAAGTGATCATTTTTCCTGATTACTGTTGTCAAAGTTTCCCCCTAACTGAAGCGAAAAATAATAATCTCCTAAAAAGTAAATTGATTTCATATTCGAATTAATGACTATTTATTTGCTAATGACTAATAAGCAGTTGGAAAAAGGTCAAGTTATATATATTTATTATTGTGGTCAGTCAAACCACGAAATTGCAAAAAAAAATTGAAGCATTCATCATTCACTTAGTGATGTTAATCGTCTGTTTTTTGTTTGTTTTTTGTCCGATACTATATATATATATATATATATCCATAAAAGCCTGATGTAAATAATAATAATAATCATCATCAAGTTGCGCAAACAGCAGGGATTTCCCAGGGTCTCTCTCTCTCTCTCTCTCTCTCTCTCTCTCTCTCTCTCTCTCTCTCTCCATCCTTCCCTATCATCCATCGCCATCATCTGGTCTTCCAACTACGTCTTGTATCCATACAGAGCAAATGTAAATAAGTTTTTGCTGGTCTGCCAACACTGGCACGTCCATGTATGGGCTTATATATATATATATATATATATATATATATAAGCCTTATATATATATATATATATATATATATATATAAAGAAATGGTAGATTTTGGTAAATCTGAAAAGATGATAAAAATAAGTGAAAAAGTGGATAGACCAAACACTTACCACGGGTTTAGTTGTAATATTTCGTTCTTCATTGAGTCTGAAGAAGTTCTTCCTTGAATAAAAAACGAAATATTACTACTAAACCCGTTCTCAGTGGTCTATCCACTTTTCCCCTTATTTTTATCATATATATGCATATAAACGTAAAATGAATAGGGGTGTGTAGGGCCTAACGGGTTGGACTGCTACATTATAGTAAGTAGGTTCGAACCCCAGTCGCGATATTACAATATTACTAATTCTTTCGGGAAAGGTATGAGCCCTCTTATTCCCCAACAAATGGTTGAATAGTATCACTAATGTTTTTTTTTTTTTTTTTCACAATGATGGATTTGGTATGAAACAGCCCACGAATCTTGATATGCCATAAAACAAAGAAAACAAAATCTAGTATAAATAAATATATGATTATCTCCTCATGACAATCCTATTATTATTACTATTATTACTATTATTATTATTAATTTCATATTTTTACAAATAATAATCGTTAAATTGTATATATATATATATATATATATATGTATAATAGCAATAAAAAAACAGGTTATTTTATTCAAATTGAGAATAGAAGATTTAAAATAACAGGCTTAATAACCGGTGTCGATCTTCGCTCAACAAAGCTAGATCGAGGATAACACTTTTTTTTCCCTATATTATCTTCGAATTAGCTCCACTTGGAAAGCAAAGTCCTCTATATAGCAAGTTAACATTGTAAGTTTTAACTCTGTGGATAATAATACCCCGTTTCTTGTAACGTATTAGGTTATCGCAAAGAGAGAAATCGGATCCAGAATATTCGATTGGAAACAGAACAAGTCAATTAATATAAGACATTTAATTGAATACGAGTAGGAAACTCGGTTCCCTCCCTTGGCTATACAAAAGTCACAAGCGTTCAAGGAACAAACAGAAAAGTCCACATAGCAAAAAGGTGGAAACCACTTTCTCTTCTAAGTCTGGAATCTAAAGGTGGAAGGCTCCATGTGCTCTACTCAAGACCTGTTCATGAAAGAGACGGAATCCCCGATTCACCTTGTCACGTGACCCAAATGGACTCATGACCTGGGAGAGTTCTTCAACCACGGTGACAAGAGAGACCACCCCGTTTAGTCTCCCAAAAGCATTTTTTTTTTTTTTGTTAACTATCATTAAATCTGGTCTTCTGGTCGGGATTAAGGGATTTGTTTGTATCTCAAAATCCCAAGCAATTGTATGCCTCTCATTCTCCAAGACGGATTCTGGTTGCTACTTATACCATTTGGTAGTATGGTTAAATTTCAATTTCTTTCACAATTCCCAGTGGATCACTTTCCCCACCCCAGTGGTGTCTAGTTTTATATTCCGTTAGCACTAGTTTATTACAACCGCTTATTATGTGATTAATCGTTTCGTATCTATCTCCACATAATCTACAGTTGCTATTTTGCTGCGTATTATCTATTTCCGCTTTAACCTACTTGTTCATACGGCCATGTTTTGTGCAACAATTACAAGAGATTCCATCTCTCTCCCAATGTTTCTTTTCCGTGGCCATATCTAGGTCATCTCGTGTTAGATTTCACCAGTTTCTGGCTTGAAATACAGTTATTATTATTATTATCATACTCCTCTAGAGTTTTTCGCATCAGTATTAGCTGATGGTTTTTCACAGGAGTTTGAGTGACAGCAAGTCTCCTCAAGTCTCCAGGACTCGTCTCAGTATTCTGGCCGTCCTCAGCAATGCTGTCGTTTGGATAGTCTCTACCCGTCCGCTGACTTCCAAGTCCTCCAGGCCCTTTAATAATCCTTTAGTTACCGTGCCTAACGCACCAATCACAATTGGCACAATCGTTACTTTCATGTGCCACAGTTTTTTCAATTCTCTAGCAAGATCGAGGTACTTATCCTTCTTTTCACTTTCCTTCAGATTTATTCTGTGGTCCACCGGGACAGCAAAGTCAACAATTTTGCAGATTCTCTTTCTTTTGTTGATTATTATGAGGTCTGGTCGTCTGGCCGGGATTAGGTGATCCGTTTGTATGTTAAAGTCCCATAGGAGTTTATGCGAGTCATTTTCTAGGACAGGCGCCGGGTTGTGCATATACCATTTGTTTGTATGGTCGAATTGAAATTTCCTGCACATTTCCCAGTGGATTACCTTGCCGACCCAGTCGTGTCTCGCCTTGTACTCCTTCTGTGCTAATTTGCTGCATTCGCTTATAATGTGATTGATCGTTTCGTCTCTGTCACCGCATAGCCTACATTTACTGTTTTGTTGCGTCTTATCTATTCTCGCTTTGATATGATTCGTTCTTATGGCGTTGTCCTTAGTCCTTTGAGAGTTTTTCACACCAGCGTTAGCTGATAGTTTCTCACTGGAGTTTAAGTAACAGCAAGTTTCCTCAAGTTTTTTGTACTCTGTATTCTGGCCGATCTTAATTATGCTGCAGTCAGGAGGATCCCTGCTTTTCCTCTTATTTCCAAGTCCTCTAGTATCCTTACCAATACTTGGTGACTGCTCCAAGTGCACCAACTATAATTGGCATCACCGTCACCTATATGCTCCGTTGTTTTGTTTAGTTTTCTAGCAAGGTTGAGGTATTTATCTCCCTCTTTGCTTTCTTTTCATTTTACTCTGTGGTCTGACGAGATGACAAAGTCTACTATACTGCAGAATCTCTTTTTTGTTGACTATCACTCGGTTTAGTCGTCTGGCCGAGATTGGGTGATCCGTTTGTATCTAAAAAAAAAACCCTGAGAAGTTTTTGCATCTCATTCTCCTGGACGGATTCTGGGTTGAGCATATACAACTTGTTCGCATAGTCAAATTTCAATTTCTTGCACAACTCCCAGTGGATTAACTTTCCCACCCAGTCGTGTTTAGTCTTATTCTCGTTTTGTGCTAAGTTACTGCATTCGCTTATTATATGACTGATCATTTCGTGTCAGTCACCACATAACCTACATTTGCTATTTTATTACGTCTTATCTATTATTATTATTCACTCATTAGAGCTTTTCACATCAGCGTTAGCCGATGGGTTTTCACTGGAGTCTGAGTGACAGCAAGTCTCCTTAAGTCTCCAGGACTCTTCTTAGTATTCTGGCCGTTCTCAAAAATGCTGTCGTTTGGATGGTCTCCACTCGTCCGCCAACTTCCAAGTCCTCTAGTCCCTTTAGCAATCCTTTAGTTACTGTTCCAAACGCACCAATTACAATTGGTATAATTGTCACCAGCATGTTCCACAGTTTTTTCAATTCCCTCGCAAGGTCGAGGTACTTATCCTTTTTTTCACATTCTTTCAGTTTTATTCTGTGATCAGTCGGGACAGCAAAGTCGACTATTTTGCAAGTTCTCTTTTTTTTTTTTTTTTGTTGATTATAATTAAGTCTGGTTTCTGGCCGGGATTAGGTGATCCGTTTGTATGTTAAAGTCCAATAGGATTTTTTGCATGTCATTTTCTAGGACAGGTGCTGGGTTGTGCATATACCATTTGTTAGTTATTATTCTCTTTATGAGTTTTTACATTTGCATTAACTAACGGTACGCAGTGAAACCCAAAAAATAGCAAGTTTCCCAAATTCTCAAGTATTCCAACCGTTTTCAGTAATGCTGTGGAGTGTTCCTCAGATTTCTACTTATTCCCGTCTCTTCAAGATTGTTTCAAGTAATCCAACAATGATTGGTATCACTGTCACTTTTATGTTCGATAAATTTTTCAACTTTCTTGCTAGGTCTAGATATTTATCTAGTTTTTCACTTTCCTTTTACTCTGCTGGAACGGTTATGTCCACTAGCAGACAGATTCTTTTTATCTAATTAAGTAAAAGCAGATCTAGTCTGGTCGGGATTATCGTTTTCATCTTAAATATCCTCTTGCCTAGTCGGTTGGAATTGTAGAATACACCGACTGCTTCTCTGTAGAGGAGTAATCCCACCAACGAGTGGCCCAGTCGGCTGGGGCTGTGGAATGCACTGACTGCTTCTCTGCAGAGGGGTAAGACTCTCCAACGAGTGTCCTACTTATGACACAAAACAATCTGATGGTTTCAGTAATGCTGGAGCTTTGGGGAATGCGGTGTATCCCTTCATTGCTGTCCCTCCCATGTCCATTCTAGCTTGGAGATGTAACACTTGATAGGACCCTATCTATGGGTCAAATAGTTCTAAAATGTGTACTTATGCTAAACTGAATTGTTTGAAATAGAATTGTTTTGACATTTAACTGTGTGTAAACAAAAAAACTATACTTATACTAAACTGAATTGTTTGAAACTTTTACCAAAAGGACTTAACTCGGCGTTAAATGACCCGAAAGAAGTTGATATGCTGCGAAACAAAACAACCAGCCAATTATCAAAACTCCTGCGAATATTGTCTGTTCTCCGAGACATATCCTGATTTGTGCCTATACACTTTGCTTATATGATCAAATTTAATCGATTGCACAATTCCCAGTAGATCGTTTTTCTTACCCAGTCGACTCTTGAACTCCTTCGGTGGAAGTTTTCTCCATTCACTTATGACGTTGTTTTAAATATCTATTTATCGTGATTCTCTTTATTATTTTATTCTTGGCGGGTTTTTCACACTAGTTCTACCTGCTAGTTTTTTTTTCATTTAAGTGGCGGCAAGTCTCCTCAAATCTCCAGGACACTTCTAAGTATTCTTGTTGGTTTTAACAGTGGTTTGTATGTTTTCGATTCCTCATTTATTCTTCCGTTTCCCCAGTCTCTTTTCTAGGTTTATAGAGATTGTTTCAAGGACTCCAACTACAATTGGTATTACCGTCACCTTAATATTCTACAACTTTTCCAACTCTCTGGTCATGTCCAGATATTTGTCCTCTATTTTCGTATTCTTTGATTTCTCACTCTGTTGTCCGCTAGATGAGAAAAATCTACTTGATAAAAAGGTCTTTTCATTTAAATAACTGAAAGTAAATCTGGTCTTCAAGACAAATTTAGGTGATCCGTTTGTATTGCAAAGATCCTGAGAATTACATGCGTTTCGTTTTCTAAGTCAGATTCTGATTTGTGCATATACTATTTGTCAGTAACGTCAAACAACAGTCTCTTGCACAATTCCCAGTTGATTATATTCCCCAAACAATCTAGCTGTCCAGGAGAATGACACACACAAACTCCTATGGGACTTTGACATACAAACGGATCATCTAATCTCGGCCAGAAGACCAGACCTTATACCAATCAACAAAAAAAAAGAGAACTTGAAAAATTGTCGACTTTGCTGTACCAGTTGACCACAAAATAAAACTGAAAGAAAGTTAGAAGAAGGATAAGTACCAAGACCTTGCTAGGGAATTTTAAAAAACTATGGATCATGAAGGTGACGATTATACCAATGGGGATTGGTGTATTCGGTACAGTAACTAAAGGACTATTAAAAGGAACTGGAGGACTTGGAAGGTGGAAGATGAGAGGAGACCATCCAAACAACAGCATTGCTGAGAATGGCTAAAATACTGAGAAGAGTCCTGAAGACTTGGGGAGACTTGCTGTCACTTAAACTCGAACGCTGATGGGGAAAAACTATGAAGAAAAGAAACTGGAGACATTTGAAAAAGTCGAGTGTTCCCATAAACTGAGAGGTTAAAGTAGATAATTCGCTCGTCAGGTAATTCTCATCACGTGACTTATAATCTCTGATTCTGTTCTGACCATTTCGAGACACGCACTATCCATTCAACCGTTTTTATTTTCTGAATAAGATCGATACATGTCTATACAAGACGAAAAGGGGTTCATAAAATTGAAACCACAGATGTATATTGTACTGCTGTCTCATTAGAAAGGTTAAATGATCAAGATTTAAATCGCCTTTTCTATCTACAAATTGAACAATGTAACGTTGTCACTGTAGTGTTGGAGACATGTATATATTAGAGGAGAATAGTTGAAACTACATGGATATGCCGTGACATAATAGTTATTGTCGAACGAAATGGACACAGCGACAGAAGTTCAAATTCTTGACGAGACTGTGTTTCACATAGTGTAAAAAACCTTTAGGAGGGAAAGATATGAATCTAATCATTCTCCCTCCAGCTAAATAGTCGGGCAGAATGTATTCTTTAGACTTGGTAAGGTAATCAGTCTAGGAGAATGATAACTTTCGATTCAAAACTGTTAACCCTCCCTAAAAAATTGACCATGTATTACATCCTTCTTGTGCGGAGAGGTTGAGGAATACAGACATGCTTGAAACTATATAACTATGTGCAAACAAATAATAACTATTAGGAAATAACTATTAGGAAATAAAAAAGAGCTCCTTGAAACCAAATATAAATCATACAAATGTGTGTAAATTAGATAGGTATCATATGTGTAAATCGTTTGTATTGGATAGGAATACTTCTTAAAAAGTAAGTAAATTTGGTGACCGTTATCAAGGCTGACCCAAAGGCTCCCTTTTTGATAGCTACTACACCAAGTTGTAGGGGAGGGCACTACTCCTTTCCCTGGATTACTCCACTTTACCCTTGATCCTTACCTTATAATGCTGTGTTAAGTAAGGTAGCCTCAAGTACAATTTTTTTAGTCTTTGGTATGACTTGACCTGGGATTGAACCCAGGTCTCCCGGACCATTGGCGAACACTAATCGTAAATTATCTGTAATTTATTTGTATTAAGAATAGTTACTCAAATCTATAATTGCTTACTAAGGATGATTATTAGTTACTTGAAACCATATGACAGTGTACCAACAAATAATTATAATAGAAATAATTACTAGAAAGTAAATAATTACTAATATTAGATAGAAATATGTGAAATCATGAAATTGTTTGCAAATTATTTGTATTAGATAAGAATACTTGATATCATATGTCTGTATGCAAATTATTTGTATTAGATAGGAATACTTGATATCATATGTCTGTATGCAAATTATTTGTATTAGATAGGAATACTTGATATCATATGTCTGTATGCAAATTATTTGTATTAGATAGGAATACTTGATATCATATGTCTGTATGCAAATTATTTGTATTAGATAGGAATACTTGATATCATATGTCTGTATGCAAATTATTTGTATTAGATAGGAATACTTGATATCATATGTCTGCATGCAAATTATTTGTATTAGATAGGAATACTTGATATCATATATAACCATGTGTAAAATAAAAATAAAAACTCTTAAGACACACCAACTCAAAAAATGTAAATATACGCGTAGAATGAACGTGATTCCTTAAACAAAATAAAATAATTATTTAATTAGTTGAAAAATACTGACTTAGGCATATAACCTGATATATCAACCAACCAACCAACTAAAGTAAAAGAGATAAAATGTATAAAAAATAATTAAATTTTTCTGAATTTTCGATAGTGGTTTTATAGTCCTATTCAATTTTTCATCAACTTTTGTTGGGGAAATAGTTTTGTTTTAAGCTTGAAAATTCTTAAGTAAATAATCGATTTTGTCTTTTATCTGGATTATTATAACTAATTAAACAATTTTACTGCTCCACCATGAAGAATAACCATTAAATTTAATTAGTAATGTTTAATTAAATATTAATAACACTGGTTTACAAAGAAATTGAGGTAAGCACAAAAATACCCGATTTTACCTAATTTGAGGGCGCTGAATTCAAATTTGAAATCCGTTTTTACTCATCACCTCTAGTTTTTTAAATATGCATAGTGTGCATTTTGTGCATATACGGTACATAAAGGCGTGTATGAATTCAGGGTTAATTCTAATATTGTGAGACTTATTGGCTTATTTTTTAGTTATTATGCACGAAATGTAAGTGATAGCATTACATTATATATTTATATATATATATATATATATATATATATCAAGACGGATTTTGACAATTAAGGCAGCAGATCTCAATCTACACTCTGGCAGTCATTGGAAGAGGTTGTCTCGCAGGCGGCGCAGGAGGTTGGTGTCCCTCAACTATCCTGTTACACATCTTTTGGATTACTAAATATTAGTATTACATTTTCAAATGCACATTTAGTTTTACTTTGTTATATTTTCAGATTCTCCAATGGCTTCAAGCACGTCAAAATGTCGAGGATGCCTCAACAAGGCCAATTCTTTCTGCTACGTGTGTGGAGACTTCACAACAGTTGCATAGCGTCGAACCATCACTTCCCTCCTCAGAACCGCCTACTTTCACTATTTTGACTGTAAAATTGGCGATCAGGACAAGTCTTGGGCTCCACACATCTGTTGTAAATCCTGCTACAATGGACTAACTGCATGATTTAATGGCAAGAAAGCGGCATTCAACTTTGCAGTCCCGATGGTTTGGAGAGAGCCTCGAAACCACGCAGATGATTGTTATTTTTGTTTAACTAATATAACTGGTTTCAATGCATCTTATAGGAAAAGATCAAATATCCCAACCTTCGATCTGCTATGAGACCCGTTCCCAATTCAGATGATCTTCCTGTACCCACACCTCCAGTAAATAAGGATCTTCTTTCCTCATCAGATGAAGAAATGCCTCAAGGGAGGATTCTGCCGAGTCAATATCTTTGGAAGATATTGAGTCTACATATTCAGGAACAAGTGGCAATGAGCCACACTGGATCACGCAAGAAGACCTGAATGATCTTGCTCGTGATTTGTATCTGTCAAAACAGCAGTCAGAGCTCTTGGCTTCTCGGCTTAAACAGTGGAACCTAGTCCAGGAAGATGTAAGGATCACCAGTTTCAGGAATCGGAACAAATAAGGTCATTGCACTTCTTATGGGTATGCAAGCGGGCTTCACAAAGTACTGTTGTTTTCTCTGTCTCTGGGATAGTAGAGCTGTATCCCAGCATTACAAGCAGAAAGACTGGGGCTCTAGAAGCACTTTTGTTCCTGGCGAACACAGCCTCAAGGAGAATCCTCTGGTGGACATGAATAAGGTGCTTCTTCCTCCTCTTCACATCAAGCTTGGTTTGATGAAGAATTTCGTGAAGGCGTTGCACAAAAATGGTGCTGCCTTCCAACACTTGTCTACTGTGTTCCCAGGTCTTAGTGCTGCTAAGCTCAAAGAGGGCATCTTTGTCGGACCTCAGATCCGAGAAGTGCTGAAGGATACTGATTTTGAGGAGCTTCTTAACTTAAAGGAACTGAGAGCATGGGAAGCATTCAAGTCAGTCTGTAGTGGCTTCCTTGGTAACACACGTGTACAAGATTACCAAGCCTGTATTGAGAAGTTGCTAAAGTCTTACGATCATATGGGGTGCCAAGATTCATTTTCTCCATTCCCATCTCAACATCTTCCCGCCAAACCTTGGAGCAGTGAGTGATGAACATGGAGAAAGATTCCACCAAGACATTACGAAGATGGAGAGCAACTCTAAAGGCAAATGGAACCCCGGCATGATGGGAGACTTCTGCTGGATGCTCTTGCGTGATAACCCGGAGGCAAAATACACCAGATCTTCTAAAAAAACACATTTTTGACTGTCTGTGGTACTATGAATTGTGTAATTGATTCAATCAGTATATTGATTCAATCAGTGTTCTTTATCTATCCTGTTTCATCTGTTATAAGCTGCGGCAACTCTTGAAATATGCACATATATTCTCTGTTTATACTAAAATGAGACTATTTAAAAGCCAGAAAACTAGAGGTGATAGAGCAAAACTATTTATAAATTTGAATTCAGCACACCCAAATTAACAAAACACACCTATCTCCATTCTTGCCTCAGACCAAAAATTTATTTTTGTAAACCAGTGTAATCATTTTAGTAAGACAAATTTGCTATATATATATATATATATATATATATATATATCATCATGTCGTGCTGCTAGTGCGGATTTTCCTCTGTGTGTATGTGTGTGTGTGTGCGTGTCTATCTCTCTCTCTCTCTCTCTCTCTCTCTCTCTCGTTTTTAGTGTAAAACTATTTTTTCATTAGATCTATTGACGAACTAGGGATGAACTGATAAGCAGTATACTCCTGTGGACCCCTTCACGTGGACGAGCAAGGGTTGGACTACCAGCTAGAACCTAAATACGACAGCTCTGTGACGATACAGGGTGTAGCCTTGAAGACCTACCGGAAGCGATGGACGATAGGAATGGATGGCGAGAGAGAGTCAGGGAGATTCGTGCTGGCAGTGCGACATAATGATTATATATATATATATATATATATATATATATATATATATATATATATATATAAACCATAATCAGAGGAAAACCACGCTGATGTAAGACGTAATTAATCGCTGAATTTAAGTTTTTTTATCATGAAAAAACTCACGACACACAGTTTCACGATTACGATCTTTGGATGAACTGGTATTTCAACTGAATTACTGAATGGAAGTGTCGTAACCGTGAAGCTCTGGGTCGTGTGTTTTTAAATGATTTAAACAAGATGTAAAACAGGATCGGTTTTACATCTTTTATATCTTTTTTTTTTACTTTTTTTTTGTTTACGATTGAAATATATTGCACTGCATTTTATTATATTAAGCACAGTAAATTTTTTACGAATTAGAGGTGTATTTAAATTTAAATATTAATCTTGGTATATATATATATATATATATATATATATATATATATATATATATTTACAGAATCTGCAAATGGTAATTGTATAAGAAAGAAAACTGCCCCCTCAAGGGAAGATGTCAAATAGCGTGTGTAGTGTATAAGGGTCAAGTACCCAACCCGAGCAGTAACCGTAATAATAATAATGATAAAATATGTGTATGTGGGTTCAATGCAAGACCCTTTCAAACAAAGATATTACGATCATAAAAGTAGCTTCACTCATGAAATATATAGACATAAAACTAGTTTGTCCAATTACATATGGGAAAATTAATTTTTATTTATTGCGGACTTTTTGTCCTCATCTTGGTAGTTTTTTGTGTTGTTTCTTCTTTCACTACGTTTCGGCCAAATTTCAAGTGATTTACCGCGACCTCGGATAGGAACGCTGAGTCTTGTAACTGTATTCCCAGTAATTACTGCCTTCCATAGTTGTTGTCAATTGCACCACGTTTTTGACCACGTAAACCTCTGGCCGGCTTGGGTAGGATTTGAAACCGCTATCTTCTGACAATGATCACCTGGGTCCGTAGAGACTCAACGCCTCTATCCGCTGCGCTACGAGCCCCGAAATAAAAGAAAAGTACATATGGAAAGTCAAAAACAAATTTTGTATAGATTCTATATTCAAATGGGAAAACGCTGAAACATGTAGTAGATATAAGGGAGTGTGATAGATATTGTAAACTATGTATGAAAGAAAAATTAACCATAGCTGCATATAATAGACCAAAGGAATTGATTAATCAAAGGTTTGAAGTATTTAATATTTGCAGACATAGGAAAAATTGGTTAATTAGGAGATAAAAAGATCGATAAAAATTATTTAACGTAGAAAATGGAATTTTTTTGTCAGTTTCTCGAATAAAGTACCTTTTTTTGTTTTTTTAATGCTAATTTTTATATAAGTGAAGGGTTTATATATATATATATATATATATATATATATATATATATATATATATATATATATATATATATATACTCACTTATCACCTTTCTGAAAACAGCTCCATAAAACAACATTATAAAACAACGATAGCACTAACCAACTTACATCATCCGATGTAAGGGAGTTCCTCACAGTTCCTATAACTATATATAAAACAACAATAAAAAAAAACTATTACAAATCCTAGAAGCAATATGCATAAAAAATAAAAATCCAAACATAAATAAAATACCATTTATCATAGTCACCAACATATTAAATATTTTTGATAACTAAAAATCACTAACTCTTTGTAAGGCTTTTCTAACGGAACATTTTAAAACAAAACACTGAAAATGTTCCTACCGACAACTTCAAAACAAAACGCTACAAATAATTTAAAAAATAAAACACTGTCAACTCAAAATTACACTTCTTCTGATGACAACTAAAAGTGTGATCGAAAGCGCTTGGACAAAAGATATGGGACAATTCCTTTACTATTTAGCTCACGACATAAGAAAAATAAGGAGACTTGAAAAAATACAATTAAAAATAACAGTGTTCCACCGTCTTTAACAAAACTTGCTTGATAATAACTAGCTGCTAAACATACACTCTTCAATATATATATATATATATATTGATTTAAATGCTGTATGATTTTTGTTTATTATTTGAGATTTCTGCTTGATAATGATTGACTTTTTTTTAAATTTTAATTCTTTCCACTAGGTCTAATGATATGCATATTAAATTTTGGAACTTTACTTTAAATTTTCTGATGACGTAACAGATACCGTCAGAGGAAATGGACCCGGCTACACGAGTTCAAATCCAGGATGCGGCTGTTTGCATTTCACATAGGGTTCATACCCTTGAGAAAGGTATGAATACAACTATCCACTCTTCAGCTATGGGTAAATAGCAGAACAACCAACGTTCATGAACTTTGGTATAGCAACCAATCTCGGAGAAGAAAAACTCTAACCTCAAACCCGTTAAACTGCGCTTGAAAGTTGGGTATATATATATATATATATATATATATATATATATATATATGATTGAAAATTATAGACCTTTTTTTATCTACATTTTTTTTATTGTTAGTCCTTTCTAGTTGCTTTATCCATTTTATTATATCCGGCAGAAATTGGTTCGTAAACCTTCCATCAATTGTTTCCCAAGTTCTTTCTGCCCGATCTTTGACCATCATCAGGAGTGTGTATCTTGCAAAAGTGATGTAACTTTTGTATGTATATTGCTATTTTGCAAGAATGAGCGTTTATACTGGTGCATTATGTAGTGTTTATTTTTTGAATTTGTTTCTATAAATAGCATCAGTAGCTAAAGACATTGAAGTACATTAGCACTGAATTCAAAATTAATTCTCTCATATTTTGTTATATATATATATATATATAATCTGACTTAATGGGAAGTCGCGCCAAATCCATACAATTATTATCACAATGTAATGATGATTGATTGGAAATTCTGTGTTATCAATTGTTTTAAAATATTCATCATTTCTGAAGCTCAACAAGATTAAATGGATTAAATTTATGGATCTAATCGGTAAGCTACCTTCTGGAGTTGATGAAAGGTCGATATATATCGCTGAATAATAAATAGATGAACGATAGGGAGAAGTGGCGAGAGAGGGTCAGGAATATCCGTGCTAGCGGCACGACATGATGATGATGATGAGCAATTCACAGAAACAGTTGGCTGCTTCAGCAACTACCACCTGAGCAGTGTGAACAGACGTGTTATCCCCTAGCAAGAGCACACCAGCCCTCAGCTTTCCTCCGCTTGAATTCCTTAGACCACTTCTTCACGGTTGCATAGGAAAAAGAATCCTTAGCAAATATTTGTACTATGTCATCATCGAGTGGGTGTCATACTTTTCTTTTGTACATACTTTATGACTTCTCATGCTCCTGTTTTGTCCATTTTTAGATTTGTCGCTCACATCTTTCCTTTGAATTGGTCTTCGAATCAACCGAAAAGGACATCGAAACGAGGTTAACGAAAGCATGGACAGCTATCAATAGGCTATCGACTATATGGAAATCAGACCTAACCGATAAAATGAAACGCAGTTTCTTCCAGGCAGCGGTCACATCGATTCTGCTATATGGATGCACTACATGGACGCTAACAAAACGGCTGGAGAAGAAACTAGATGGCAATTACACAAGAATGCTGCGTGCAATCCTCAACAAGTCCTGGCAGCAACACCCCACAAGACACCAACTGTACGGCCACCTGCCCCCTATCACGAAAACTATTCAAGTTAGGCGAACCAGACATGCAGGACATTGCTGGAGAAGCAGAGATAAACTCATAAGAGATGTACTCTTATGGATCCCCACACACGGCCGCGCAAAAGCAGGACGACCAGCACGAACGTACATTCAGCAGCTATGTGAGGATACAGGTTGTTGTCCTGAAGACCTGCCTAGGGCGATGAACGATAGGGAGGAGTGGCGAGAGAGGGTCAGGGATATCCGTGCTACCAGCGCGATATGATGATGATGATGAAATTAGTTTTATTAGAAGTGGTAATATTTTGTCGCAATAAAACTTTCAGCGACGGCATTTCTTTCTAGATAAAACTTAGAACTTCTTGTACAATCTTCCTATCGATTCTCACGCACATGGTACATCAACAAAAGTGTACAGTTTTTGTTTAAGTCAGAGAATGTCCAAGATGTTATCTTTTATTACAATAGAACTTGAATTTTACCATTGCTAAATTTATTACTATATGTTTTTAAAAGCGTTGGAGCTGATCATTCGCAAAACGAAATAATAATGTTTGCTACATATAAGGCCATTTCGATCTAACAGCAAATAGGAGGAATTCAAAGAAATAAAATCGACGCTAATACAGATAAACGTATGAAATTCAAGAAATTATTTCTCATCAGTCAACCATAAGATTATTTTTCAGCCAAATCTGTTAACTTTTTGAACTGAACGATCGGTATTTGTAACATTATCTAGAAATGCTTATAAATTGGTCGCCTGATTTTCAGTCAGGGAATCCCCATTTTTACATCACTATTCCCTTGTAACAATAAAGCTAATCAGGTTATAAAATAACTGATTACAAAATTTTAGATTTTCGGCTAGCCAGGAAGTTAGAGTAGGACACCTAAGGGCGTGAAAGTGGTCAGGTGCCTACGGATGTATACATGGGGTATATATATATATATATATATATATATATATATATATTATGCTGCATTACATGCTACCAGCCACTAGGAAAGATCTTTAAACTGACATATCGAATGTCAAAGATGAATTACTCTTTTCTGTATATTTGTCTTTTTAACGTATTAAAACTAGAAAATCCCAACCACTCTTCTTTTATCAATAATTTCATGTCTCCATCCTTAATATTCACATATTATCTCTTGTTCTTAGCAAAATCTTAAAAGTCCATGCTTCAAAGTCTGACATTAGCAAAGAGCTCTAAGGTTGAAAAAACGGGATAACCACCCATGCAAAGCAGTGACTTGCTTTTAAAAGACAGATGTGGTCATCGAATATTGGTGACCTGCCATTAATAGTGTCCAAACCGGTTTTGAAGTAAAATTATCGGGACATTGTACATTCAAAAATCGATTGCAAATGGCTTCCTGGGAGTAAGGAGATGACCTTTGAAAAAGCATCCACTGTTAAGGTTGTCTCTCAGTAATAATTTTCACGTTAGGGAAAAAGATAATGATTTTTTAAAATTATAATCCCAGCCAACTTCATTTCGTCACTTGAAGTAACCAAACATGTCTACTAATCGATCAGGCTAAAATAAATATAAAAAGATTGATTGATTCTGTGCATTGATGATCTTTTGGCCTAATCATTTGCTTTTATTAAGCAAATCTCCCGAGATCGAATTGACGCTTCATTATCTGAAAACAATCTTTTTAAATGAGAACGAATCATTCGTATTCGTAGAATTCATTGGCGCCTCAAAGATATAATTCCTGATATCTCGTAACATTTATTTAAAGCTGATGAATAATTACTCTCGTTAACAGAAGAAATGGTAAATTCCATTGTCGGTGCGACTGATACAACTCAAATCCCTGACAGAAACCCTTTTGTCTCACAAACTAACTCACAAAAATCTTTTCTGATGAGGAAATGGAGGTCCCACGAGTCATAAACAATACACACCCCTCAATGATGAACACGATACACATATTCTGAGGGGGGGTTCACGTGACCCCATTGATCTTCGAATCGTAAAATCGATATAACGAGTTAGGGGATTGGTGAAATGAAAGACCCAATCAATGAAATCAATGACGATAATATTTCTTTGAAAAAACTGGATATGAAGCTGATTTCCTCTAGTTACCATTCTGTTGAGGAATAAGCTGTTGTATCTGTTCCAGTTCTTTCAGATGAGACGTTGTATCGTATTCATGCCTTCCAACAAAATATGTATAATTTGGTATCTTCACAATTCGTAGCTTTCATTGTGATTATAAACACAATTTCGATTTTTGTTTCTAGATTGTAAAGATCCCCAGCGGCTGGCAAAAGGAACATTTTCTATCCGCTCCCTTTTTGTTGAGTTTCTGTTACTTCATTCTTCCTAGTAAAGATCCCCAACGGCTGGCGTTCCTAGACATGTTACTACGACAACCACATAGACAGATTCTCTAGTATCTCTTCAAAGGTTTGAATTTCCAATCATTATCTGATGAAGTTCGTAAATAATGGTTGGTTGGGGTTTTATGGCATATCAACCTTTGTGGATTATTTAATGCCAAATCATGTTTATATATACATAATTTGTCAGAATCTGTAAGGTTATGGATTGATTACTCCGAAAACCGTTGTGATTTTTCCTAAGAATTTTCTCGATTTCAGATTTAATAGAGTTGAGAAGCAGAGCATAATAAATCTTAGCAGCTTTAGCAGTAAGAGTTATGTCTCTTTAGTTATTGGTGATTCTGAGATTATCTTTGTTGGGGAAGGGGAGGATTCAGCCTTTTGTCCATTAGTCAATCATGTTTTGTTTACAGACATCGTTGAATAATCGAAGAAGTATGTCATCAAATTTCCTTGTCTTTCATACTCTTCAGGGGGAATTTTGTCAACGCGAGCAGATTTTCTGTTTTTAATATTTTGTTCTGTATTAGGTCAAGTTCTTTCACAACAAATTGTCCTAGTTTGATGTCCACTTGGATGAATCATTTTTATAGGTTTATCAGTAACTTGCAAGTATATTCTTAAAAGTGTTCTTTCCACTTCTGAATCTTTCTTCTTGGCTGATAGCTTTTAGTTTCGGTCTTGAGTTGCTCTTCCTTCTGCACATTTCATTTACTGTCTGCTATGCTAATTGTGAGTGCATATCTTCTACCGAGTTTCTGATTTAAATCATATAGCCTCGAATGTATTCTAGTTGTTCTTTTTATAGTTCTCTTTGGGCGTTTTTAAGTTTCTACACATTGGTATTTGTTAGGTTTCTCTTATTAAATAAGGATACCTTTTTGAAAAAAAATCATGAGGCAACACTACCGTTCGGAGATTTCTGCAAAGCATTTGATTCTATATAGAGAGAAAAGATGGAACAAATACTACTAGCACATAGTCACCCCAAAGAAAATGTTACAGCTATAATGATTCTTTATAAATACACGAAAGGAATGGTTCGCTTACATATTGGTGGCACTGATCGTAACTGGAGTTTAGCAAAGGGATACATTTGTATCATATTTGTTTATAATATGCCAAGACAACGTACCTCGAACGTCGATAGATCGAATGAAAGAAAATGACATTACAGTAAAAAGCAAGAAGCAGACGATATCCTACAGAAACTAAAACAGACGCAGACTACACGGATGATTTACCACTTCTCGCAAATACAGAAATCCCATCTGCATAGCCTGCAACAAGCAGCAGAAGACATTAGTCTGCACGTGTACGCAAATAAAATAGGGTTCGTGTGTTTTAAACGAGAAGGAGTTGTTGCCAGTTGACAGACCGTAAAAATTAGTAGACAAGTTCACATACATCGACAGCAATATCTCATCTACTGAAAGTGATGTCAGTGCATAACAAAGTGTAAACCGCTATTGACAAGCAATTGATCATATGGATATCTGGTCTCTCTAATAAAATAAAACAGGATTTCTTCCAAGCTGAAGCTGTGTCGAGAATACTGAATGAATGCACAACATAGATGCTCACAAAACGCATTGAGAAAAGGCTAGATGAGAACTACACAATAATGCTACGACCTTTTTTGAACAAATCCTGAAAGCAATACCTCACAAAGTAGCAGCTGTACGGCCACTAACCTCCTATCACAAAAACCATCCAAGTTAGACGAAGAAGACATACGAGGCACTGCTGGAGAAACAAGGACGAACTCATAAGCGAAGTTCATCTATCGACCACTACACACGAATGTGACAGTGTTGACCGACCAGCAACAACTTTTTTACATCGCTTCTATTCGGATACTGGATGTACTTTGGAGGACCTGCCGAGAACAATGAATGATAAAGAGGAATGAAGAGGGAGAGAGTCAGGGAAATCCATGCTGACATCTTGATGATTATGATATAGTTTATAAGCGTTACAGTATTTAATTAACTTTATTTTTAAACAAGTTAGAACTCATTTGTTTGCACACAGTTAAATGGTTTCAAGTACTGTAATTTAATATTAGCATTTCAATTTACGAAGTATTCCGATGTTATATAAATGATTTATACACTGCTGTATGGTTTCAAATAACTAATGATAAGATTCCTTAAGAAATAATTGAACAGTTCCATTTGATGCATAGATGGGACCCTAACAGGTACTACTACTCCGGGTCAGAGTGAACCTGGGAGTAATGGTAATCAATCGGTACTACAGATTCCCTAAATTCCAAGACTGAAGCCTCACCATCAGATGCAGTTTAGTGTCATACCCAGGACACTCATTTTGGGGGGTGGGGGGTTACCCATCAGCAGATGTGCAATCAGCTGGTTCAACACCCCCAGGCGACAGGGTGACCGCGTCAATATGCGAAATGCTACAATAAATATAAATAAATACGCCGCTAAATTTAGGTTTTCAAGAGATATTTCTTCCAGTTTGATATTTTAATTTAGGATAGCGTAGACAGTCAACTTACTAATCGCATTGGCGAGAAACTGACAGTCACCAAGTGTCGTTGATTCTGCGTCTACGCAACCTTTACTTAGATTCTACATACGGCCGATATATATATTATAATGATTTATGGTTATCACGAGCTCAGTTGGTGAGTTAATGGTAGACAAAATTTCGACGTATTATTAGATATCAAAGATAAAGCTGTTATATATATATATATATATATATATACAACTCTGCGTTCCCATATTTTTGTTATGGTATAAACTTTCAAAAACTTTCAAAACTCTTAAAAAACAAACACACCTTACAAAAGCAAACAACCCCTGATGATGACCAATGAAGGGTCCGAAAGCGCTCGGGACAATTTTGGGAAATTCATCTACCAATTCCAACCAGAAACTAAAACACTTATCAGAAAACTTGAAAGGATCTTAAATAAATTATACAGACAAAATTATTATTGTCTTTATTATTTAATGAAACATACTTAAATGAACGATTGCTGCCTAACTAAACACACGCACACACACACACACATATATATATATATATATCCCCGTAAAAAATTTCAAAGTACTTTAAAAAAAAACAACTTCTAAACTATAAATATTTCTAATGAATTAATTTGATTCAATGAAATAAAGTTTACATTGATAAATCTCAATAAATGATCAAAGAAATTTTATTAATTACGTTTAGATATATAAAACAACTGTAGTATCAAAGATATTTCTTAATTACCGGAAATTTATTTATTTCTCTTTTTAATGTCTTAACTGTGTGTGTGTGTGTGTGTGTGTGTGTGTGTGTGTGTGTGTGTGTGTGAATATATATTGATTTTATTAATCAAAGCAAAAACTAGCGCTCTTTTAAACCTCCGACCTTTTAAACCTCCGACCTTTTAAACCTCCGACCCTTTAAGTATATAGTCGTTTACATTTTTTCATTGATAAATTTTTTTACTTACGCTCTACGTATCAGCTTGTCTTCTTATTTTTTGTTGTATTGATATTGGGCAAAGTAAAAATAAGATTATATAATAAAAAAAGATAGTATTTGATATCATTTAAACTTAAATTATTACGTTAAACTCACTTTTAACCTTTTTTTTCCTCTTCTACTCACCTCCCAGTACAGTCAGCTTGGGCTGATGAATACGCCGATTGCGGAGGGGTAAAACACCGGCCCACGAAAAAGACAATCTTGGATAGGACACAAAACCATCAAATAGTGAAGCTTCCGTCTTGAAGCATTGCCATTACTCCCTAGTTCACTCTGGCCCGGAGTGGTAATACCAGTTAGGGCCACATTCAGGCTCAAATAGTACTTGCTTAACCACTTAACTGCGTGCAAACAAATGACTGATGTTAAATTAAATTGCTCTTGTAACAGTAATGCTTAAAACTATTTAACTGTGTGCAAATAAATGAGCTGAGACTTATATATATGCCCGTGGTGTAATGGTTATCGTCGCAGGATATGGACACGGCGACACGAGTTCAAATCCTAGACCTGACTGATTGCATTTCACATAGCACTAATACCCTTGGGAAAGGTATGAATCCAAATATTCTCCCTCCAGCTATGGGTAAATAGTAGGGCAGACTATGTTCTTCAGCCTTGGTGAGGCAACTAGTCTAGGAGAAGGAAAACTCTGAATTCAAACCTGTTAAACTCCGCTTAAAAATTGTCCTTGTGTCATATCCTGCCCGAGCGGAGGGCATGGTAAATATGATATATATATATATATATATATATATACAATTTGTAAAAAAAAATAGTTTGTAGGTAATATTTTAAATATTACCTACAAACTATTTTTTTTACAAATTATATATATATATATATATATAAAGATGACCTAAAGAATAAGCTCTTGCTTAGATGATTGCATAGACGAGAAAATGTCAGTCAAGTAGCGTTAACATGTGTCAACGCTATCTGAACTTAGATCTATATTTGCTTTATCAGCGATATTTAGCACCGGAGATTGAACTCAGTTACTTCGTAGCTGCTGTCCAGTACTTTAGCTACTGCGCCACGGCTCTCTCCCTAACGTTAAGTAAAACAAAATTGATCTGGTAAGGGATTAAGGGAGATAATTCAATTCATAAACTTCATCATCATTATTACCGTGCTGATAGCACGGATTTCTTGGACTATCTCTAGCCATCCATCCCTATCAGCCATCGCTCGAGCCATCCTCCAGGTGGCACCAACTGGTATGTATTAGTGAACCAAAACTGGTAGGCTCACGAGTTCACCCTTACTACTCCTACTGTGCCCATTATATCTTGCTTGTCTTACTTTTATGGTTTGTATGATGGGAGGTAAGAGGTCGTAGAACTGCTGTTTTATTGGGTGTTGCTTCCAGGATTCGTTCAAAACAGCAAGTCACATTCTTACATAATTCCTATCTAGGTTTTTCTTCAAACGTTTCGTTAAAGTCCAAGGGGTGCAGCCGTACAGTAGTACTGTCAAGGCTACAGCTTGGAAGAATTCCCGTTTAACCAGAGAGATTAGATTTCTCTATGATCGATGACTAGTCAAAAACAGTCCATGCTTTAACTATACGTATGCTGACATTACTTTCTGTAGATGAGATATTGCAACCGTGCTATATGAACTGGTGTACTAATTTCAGAGGCTCGCCATTTAATGAGGGAATGGCAGCACAACTCTATTTTATCTGAGTTCAGGTAGAGGCCAATGCCCCATCCTATTCAGAAGAGATTCAGCTTGAACAGGTGTATTTGCAAGAAGCGGAGTCTGCATCATTATAGTTTCCGTGAGCTATCGGGATATCTGCTAAAAAGTTGATTTTGTATAAAACTCTATAGTTTACTGGTTGCCAATTATAGCAACTTTACAGTTATTTCAAATCAAAAGTAAGTGGGGTGTAAGATTACTCTGTTGTCCGGGAGACCTGGGTTCAATACCAGGTCACGTCATACCAAAGACTTTAAAAATGATACCTGATACCTCCTTGCTTAACACTCAGCAATATAAGGTACGTATCAAGGGTAAAGTGGAACAATCCAGGGAAAGGAATAGCGCTCTCCCCTACACTTCGATGTAGTAGCTATTGAAAAGGGAGCCTTCTGATCGCCCTCGATTATGGTTGCCAAATTTTCTTACTCTGTTCTTAGATATTCATACACGCAGACCTTTAATAAATATCATTTAACTTTTATGTTTGTTTTAATCTTTCGATCATTAAAAGAGGCATTCATTTGGATAATCTTATATGTTTTTTCAAGAGCTTATTTGGCGTTCGAACCTGGGGTGTTATCCCAAGTTATTAGTCTGGTCCCCCGAGGTCCTCCCTCCTGGCAGTACCTGCTTTGTACGTTGGTTGGTCAGTTGGTTGGATTGTACGGCATGTCAAGCCTTGGGCTATTTCATACCGAAGACATTTTTGTTTTATTCCTTCTTTGTGGAATATGGTAGTTATTTGTGCAGTTATTTGTATATTATTTCAGGTGATTCTTTTGTCGATGATTGAATATTCGGTATAATTGCATGGGTGCGGTTATTGCTATCTGATGAAGGCAGATTTTCTGTTGAGGGTTTGTACATTCAGGTGTGTATATCAATTTGTGGATGAAGTTTTGGTCAGTGGATTAAGATATTTGATTGGAGACCTGTTTTTTTTATTATGTTATTAGGATTTATTGTTTCAACTGCTTCTGTCATTCTCTTTGTGTTGTGGAATTTTATTTGAGTATGAGCGAGATTTTTGCATTCTATTGAAATGTGTTTCATTGTATATGGTGTTTCACATGAACATTTTGGTGGTTGTTCTTGTTTTAGGCTTCCGTTTCTTTGTTTTTAATGGTATATCAACCTTTTTAGGTTATTTAATGCCAAAGCTATTCTCCTAGAAGAACAGTAGTGATACTATTTAACCCATAGCTGGGTGGATAAGGGGGTTTATACCTTTCCCAAGGGTATTTGCCCGGAAGTGAACGTAGTATGAACTCGCTTACTATGATTCCGCAGTCCATCGCTTTAACCATTACACCACGAGGACACCCCCCTCTTGATTTAGGATGAAAGAGTTAGTTTGGAATGGCCTATGCGTAGCCGAGTCAGGATACCCTTTTCTCTATTGGTCTAACTAGGATCTGATTTCTTTTCTTTCTTTTATTTAGTAAATCTTCTTGTGGGTATTTTCGTTCTGCTTTGCAGAGCTGAGTTAATTTCTCGGTGCCTGAGGTACGTCAGAAGAGCGAATGCCGAGGGGACAAAGCATGTTTTACAAATGACCACGCATGAGTCTCGGTTTGTGTGTGCCCCCACCCATTCTAAAATGAATTAATGTTAAAGCTGACTTGATGGGAAGTCTGATAAACCCATTACGAGAACGATCTTTTTTTTTCACAGAGTGAGGGTTATGTTCTTATAATGAGTCATCCTATAATGTCACCTACCTCATCTTTTTATTTCGCCTGTGGGGGGGGGTAATTCACGAGTTGCTTTTAAAGTGTGATTTATTGCAACAATAAAACTGAAGATTTATCGTCCTAAAACCATCAAATATTCAGGCTTTCAAATAATTAATGACTGATGCGCCATGACGAGCTAGAAAATATTCCATTGGGTGTTTGTCACGTGGATTTCAGATTAAGATTCCCTTAAAGGATTTATACGCCACTTTTTGAAAAAAAAATTACCAAAGAAAAGAAAAATCCATTTTGTTTAGATTCGCTTAAACACTTTTCTAAAAACACAAACTAAGCCCAGTAATTTTCAATGAGTGTCACGATACCCTCGGGTATTCCAGACAGTAAGTGAGAGGAGTGGGTGAGTGACTTGTAAGTGTCAGTATGTAATTTCACCAATTCGGATAAACTATGTAACACGTAACCAGTTTAAAAGTGGGGGGGAGATAAGTAAGGTGTTAAATAGATCAGGTCATCGTGACCTGAATTATGTACACGATGAACTAATACAACACCAATGGGAGCCACCGAAGGATTGAAATTCTCGGAGTGTGGGCTACTACAGGAGTAGAATTCTGAGGGCCACCAAAGAAATAGAATCCGGTAGGGAGCAACAACGGGATTGAAATTTCCAAAGGAGCTACCGTAGGATTAGAATTCCCGGAGGATCTGCAATTTCCAGGAGGGGGACTATCGAAGGATTGGAATTCCCAAAACCATGCACAGATGAGGTTGTTTTGTTTGTTTGTTTTTTGGAGGAAGGCTTTAAGGGGAGTGTTGTTTTTTGTTGAAAGTATTTTCCCTATATCCTCTCTGTTTAGCAGTACACTCGCCCTCACCAAACCCAGGGTGATTCCGTTTCCAATCCGCTGGCCGTTCTGCTGGTCGGTTATGTTTTCGGATGGTATGATTAATCCGCTATCTGCCCACGTTGTGTTTTTTATGATTAAGAAAGCAAAAAAATTCGACGCCAATGAACAGAAAACAAAACACGGCTTGCAAAAATAAAAATAGTTAGTAAAAGAAAATGTCTTTAAAAATGGTATATATATATATATATATATATATATATATATATATATATATATATATATATATATATATATTCACTGATCCAAGTTGTGGGAAGTTTCAGTCAGAGACCCAGTTCATGAATTAACAATCAATCGATTCTTTGGCCTTCAAAGTTAGACCCTCGGCCTCTCAATTCATTTTATAAGTTTTGAGGTACTTTTATTCTCGCTTTCTATAGTCTGGTACACGGGAATCTCAATTGGCAGTTACGTTTGCCTTTCTCAATCCTTAGAATTGTTTCACGAATGTTGTATTATATTAGGCCTCTTCGCTTCTTTCACGGTGTTGTAGTATGATAGGCTTTCTTCGCTTTTTATACACCGAGCTGTCTGGTACAAGGCCCTCTTGAAGTATCATATTATCTCGGTTTCGCTTCGGTTCTCTATATCCCTGGGTATGGCACAAGGCTACTTCAAGTCGTTGCATTACTTCAAGATTCACTTCGCTTTTTTACTTTCACAAGACCAGACCGATGTGAACAATATTAGCGCCTTCTGCTCGTCTCCTGCTGGCCTCTCTAAGTATCATATATATATATATATGGATTTTATTTTACTATCACCCTAAGAGGGCGGTCTTCCCTAGTTTGGAATTACTACTAATTTTATGCTGACGTTTTATTGCATCAGAAATGTTTTAAAGAACATTTTCCATTTTCGAAAACTCAAAAAGATATTCCAAATTTTCGTTTTCAAGCAGCCACCTGGATGATTGACGGCTGTGGCTTTGATCTGAATCCGCCCCTCCGATTCATACCTTTTCGTAATGCATAAACAAGCTGTCAAAATTAAAAACAACATATCTACTTTTTCTTTCATCAAATAATCCCTATGACAAATTCTTTCTCATCAAAATACCAAATTCTCGATCTACAATTCAAATCATAAAATCCATTCAACCAAACCCATACATTTAAAGTGTACTATTTTATTCTTCCAAAATCCAAATTAGTCAAATCTTTTCTTTTTCTGGTTAATAAAATTTCTCTAACTGGGTTCCTTCTTTCATGGGTTAACATCTAAAAGCAAGAAAAAGTCACAGTAAATAAATCCCAGGCCGAAATTAGGAGGGAAGGTTTCCTATTGCAAGGTTCAAGATTTAATAAACACCAGCCCGAAGTTGGGAGAGAAGGTTTCTTGTTGCATGTTTCAAGATTTAATAAATCCAAGTCCGAAGTTGGGAGGAAAGTTTGCCTCTTACATTTTTCAAGATTTAACAAATCCTAGCCCAATATCGAGAGGGAAAATTCCCTTTTGCAATGTTCAAGATTACATAATTTTCAGCCCAATGTCGAGAGGGAAGATTGCCTGTTGCAAGGTTTAAGATTTTATTACGCGAAGTTAGACAAATATATAAAATTCAGAAAAATTGTGTACGAAAAGGTTTTTCCAATTCAAATGGAACTTTCACATATTTTTCAACCTTGTTGGCGGGGCTTAGAATATGCTGACCGTATCTCCAGTAGAGAGCTAACACCCCACTCCAAAAAAGGGGTGTCCCGCGTATGTCATTAAATTACATCTGATGGCGAGTCTTTAACTCTTGAGATCTGAAGAGTTTTGAATACCAATTCATTGCTTTACTTTCATGTCTACTCTGACCCGAGGTGGTAGTACTTGTTTCGGTCAAATAGATCTCTTTAAAATTATTCGTTATCGATAAGACTATGTGTAAAAAAAAACTCTTAAAAGACAATTACACAAAAATGTAAATGTGTACTTACAATCAAAACGATTCCCTAAACTCTTACCATAAAATGACCATAGATCGTTTGACATGCCGTTAAAAACCAATCAATCGTAATTTTATGTATTTTAAACTCACTTCCTGTTACGCAAGCAAATGAAAACTATTTTCCCTGATCTCCTGAACTAGAGATACAATTTAGTGTCTTACCAAGAACATCTCTTACCTGTCTGCAAGAGATATAATCGGCGTATTCTAGCCAGTCATGTAACAGAAAACAAGCGGTTCTATTTAATATATATAGTTGTTATTGTTGTTTCGTTGTTGGTGGGGTGCGGAGTAACAATTTGGCTTATGAATGTTTGGTTCTGTTTTCTGATAAATCAACCCTTGTGGATTGTTTAATGCCAAATCCTGCTTATATATATGTGAGCAGGATTTGGCATTAAACAGTCCACAAGGTCTGATTTATCAGAAAACAGAACCAAACATGTATATACCATATATATGTTTAGTTCTGTTTTCTGATATATCAACCCTTGTGGGTTGTTTAATGCCGAATCATGCTTATATATGAGCAGGATTTGGCATAAAAAAACAACAAGGGTTGATATATCAGAAAACAGAACTAAACATATATATATAGCATATAAAAGAAAAACCATAAAGAATTACTTATATTTTTTGGATTTGTAAGCAAATATTTGTAACATTATTTTTAAACAAACCAAAGCTCATTTGCTTGCACACAGTTAAATGCTTTTGAATATTATAATCCAATTCTGATAATTCTATTTAATATTAATCATTTGTTTGTACACAGTTTACTAGTTTCAAGTATTGCTATCAAATACTAATAATTCTATTTGTACTTATTTAAATGTTCTCAAGTATTGCTGTCAAACAATTCTATTCAATATTAATCATTTTCTTTTGCATACAGTTTAAATGGCTTCAACTATTACTATTTCATTGTAATTGACCCTCAGTCACCACCTTCGAGCACCTTTAAGATAAAATAGGGTTGGGTATTCGGTTGCTTCAAGAATAATTTGCAGAGTATGGTCGAGGCAATCATATAGGTACTAGGGATTGATATGACTAGCCGATTGATTAGATCTGGCCTCACCGACCGACCGTCTAGCCAATGTGAAGTGTTACAGGTCACGTGATCACTGCAGTTGTCGGGTCACAGACTGCTCAGCCATCAGGATCTCGTCCTCAGGCCACTGGTGGCTTCGTTAGTGGGGGTATCTTGGCTCTTTGCAGAAGTTTCAGTCGGCGTATTCTACAGCTCCAATCGACAGGATGGGTTTATGAATGTTAAAATCGCTTGTTATAGATGCACTACTATAAATATGTTATTAACGAAAATGAAAGGCCATCGTGTTGTAATCAGTTTTTTTATTCATAATGCATTTCTATTGGCAAAGATTCGAACCAATTAAGGCGATAAGGCCAGGAAAAGGTTAAAACCTACTTCAAAATACAAGGTGTGATCAAAATATATCGAAACTGAATATTTTATTTATTTGTTTGTTTGTTTATTAATTTAATTTTGAAATTTAAATGAAAAATTGTGCGCATCTGAGTGACTTATATAATAAAGGGGGGGTGATGTCTATATGTCTAGACAGCAGACTAGACTAGTCAATGTCAGTCCTCTACATTTTTATACGCAGTTTGGGGGCAAAACTCAAGATTGTGCAAGTGCAGCAATCCCCTCACAAACCAAACCTTCTATCTCTGCGAGACACTTCCATCTCAAGATTTGAGGACATGGAGAACATTTTTAAAAAGTAGAACTGTACTGCTTCACACGGAAGTCTAGAAATTGTCGGCTACTTTTTTAACTACTTGCCACTTCGTTTTATTTATAATTCATAATTACAGTTGATTTTTTGTTCTTCACCTCTCCAACAACATTGGTCCTTTCCGTCTGATTGACTCAGTCAGCTCTTCTTATAGAGAAAGTGGCTCAGATAGGCTTTTGTGAGAGTCGTGTAGCTCGGTTTTCGATTGGTCAGAAAAGGTTTTTATGACTCTTCATTTTTCTATTGGGTTGTCCCGGAAGTGGATGTGTGGAGTCAACGGTGGTTGTCATGGTGAATACTTCTATTTGAGTTGTTAATAAGGGTTCAAACAGGTTAAGACATTCCTACTTTTTTTCCTTAGAACATTTCTAGGGAGATTTTTTTTCTTTAATACAAACTAGCAAATGAATATTTTAATTTTGAGCCCAAGACTTCATTTTCTCATTCTTTTTCTTATTGAAGTTCTTTTTGGTCAATTTTCTAATGTAAAAAATATTACTTAACTTTAACCACCCTGCAACTCCTTAGATTTTTGCCCAAAAATGCTTGGTAAGTTGAACAAAGTGCACAGGTGCATTGTCTTAATGAATCTGTCATTGACTCGTGAATCACACCCTTGGCTATTTACGGCACACAACATCACCTGTATGACGCAAGACTTCCAATCAATAATATTTGATGACAGTTTCTCAATTCTAACCATTTTAAAATGTACACCACAATAAAAGATGTTGACCATTAAAAAAAGGGCGATCTTTTCTTAATAAAACTAGTGAAAGCTAAACACTTCTAATGCCATGTAATGACAAAACAGAGAATTGACATTTTGGCCAATCCCATTATCTGTATGAAGAGGGGTGTTGACAGTGTACGACCACTCGCTGGAAGAAGAAACAGCTGGTGTCGCATACATTCACTATCCACATGTTCATGTTTGTGTTGTGTTTTTTTTTGTTTTGTTTTTGTTTTTTAAGTATAAAAATACCATTCTTTGTAAAAAGAAAAGGGTTTTAAGCATTAAATAAAGAATATTAAGTTGTTTCTACAAATGTTGTTAAAATTTGTGAACATTTTGGACGAGAATTGGTCAAGTTATTAGATTACAAAATGATACCAATTTTTCTGAAACACCTTGTACATCACAAATGATATCAATTTTCTTGAAACATCCTCACACTATAAAAATTCATTTCTAAGAAAAAAATCAAACCGACCACGTGTGGCACTTGACTTGACCAGAATGGGAAAGGGAGAAGTAATCCCAGAAAATACGGCACCAAAAAGCTACCTCCCACTATTTGTCGAGAACTACAATTGGGACCCTCAGTACGAATTCGGGGACCAAACTATAAAGGCAGAAAAAATAGCCAGCAGAAGGGTTTCGTCATTCGCTTCTTGTATTGCCGATAAGTTTTTCAAACAGGAAAGAAGCTTCTCAAGAAATAAAAGTAAAATTAAACGAAAGTCGACTACTGAAATTCTACCAAGTTAAACAACTGAAAGAAAATTCAACCGAGAATCCTGCTGATGAGATAACTTTACAGAAGACACGAAATTAAATGAAAACTGAAACATTTCGACAAAACTAAAAAGAAAAGAAAAGAAAAATACTCAAGCAACTTTGCTTCCAGGACACTCTCTCAGATAAGTTCCAGCAAATTGCTGAAAATCTGAAACACTTTATCTTTTCTATCCTTTTCTTTCTTGTTTCTTTTGTGTAAAATACCTTTTTAA